>JACFYI010002927.1:1686627-1698866 GCA_014898755.1 Handroanthus guayacan | reverse complement strand
GGCTTTTACTGCCAAATCAAAGAGCCAAAAGACTGCTATTTGATGGATAATTAGACCAAAGAATGACCACAAATATCTATGTATGCGTGTATGGAGAGAGAAAGAGTTATATATAATGTATAAATGGGAAAATTCATAATATTCTGGGATAATTATCTCAACACCACTTGAGAATTAAATGATTATCATTATATTTCTTATCATTAATTTAATTTATGCATAATCATAATCATAATCACACTTTCAAGTTAATGCATAATTACAATTACATCCCCTTATCAAAGTGGTCTACTTGTAATGTTCCACAATTTTCATAGAGTGCAACTGTACTTATTCGTTAGTGTAGCTATTGGTAAGAGGTATAATAATAATTATTTAAATTTTAATGAGTACTTTAACAATTATGTCAAATTTTAGGGATATTAAGGTAATTATCCCTAATTGTATATGATGATGATAGTAGTGTCAAAATCAAAGAAATATAAGGCAATCTCAAAAGTGGAACCCCAATCAAAGAGTCTGCACTGCAGCAGTCAGAATTTTTGTGGAGAAAGAAAAAGTTGAAAGAGTGGGAATTAGACTGTGACGGGATGAATTCAAGGAGGCACTCTGAATGGTTTTTAACCTACTCTGGCTGTATGCATTATATATATTCAAGAAAACTAGTTCACTTTTATTGAATTATTTTAGGGATTTCTTTTTTCATCAATGTTGTGATTGTATATTAGTTATATAATAAAATGTGAAGGGTCGTAATCCTTTGAATAGAGTGTCACCATCTTTATCTTTTTATAGTGGAGGTACAAGTACGAGTCTCTTTTGTAAGGTGTGGGTACTGTTCATCCACTATATAGTGATATTTGTCTATTGAATAATAATTTAGAAAACTTCATTGTGTTTAGTCCATTTATTTGATTTTGAAGAATATATTTATTTCATAACATTGATGTATGATTGAATGTAATCGATTCTCTATAAAAAAAAAAAAAGGAAAAAAAACTGAAGGGATTTCTTCCCTACTTATATTTTTAGGTTTAAATTATAATCAAGAACTGTATACTCAAGGTCGAGCTCAATCTTAAATGGAAAAAAAAAATTGAAGGTTTTTAAAATTTATGCTCAAACTTCAATTTCAGTTAGCTAATGGTCAAGTTCGAGCTCTTATGTTTCGTTTTGAAACTCGAGTTCTGGAAATTGAGCTCGAGCTCAAGCTTTTAAAACTAAGTATACTTAATTGCAATCAAGGTTAAATATTCCATTTTGACAAAGTATAATTTTGAATTCTTTTTAATATTTTACTACATTTTTTTAACTAAATCAAATACAATTGTGGTAACTGGTATGTATAGTGTTAAATTTATGGAATAGGTAATAACATTTGACTTTTCTATCACTCAATCTCAACTCGTAATGACGAGTGATTTTAATTAAATTCAATAATTATTATGTAAAGTCGATGAGTCTAGGTCAATCTATCTCTCAAAGTCTTAATAAATCAAACTTTAACAGATTTACTCTGACAACGACAATCATATTACGTTTGTTATCGGTGTTAGTTCGGACAAAGATCCTCTTATATTTAAATTAGTAAAAGATTAGAGTGAACTACAAAATAACTAATAAAAAGAGTGATTAATATGGTTAGGATCTTATAAAATGATATTTATAGTGTATTTTCTCATACGATCACATACAGAGGACTAATTGAGATGATGCCACGTGCAATTGCACAACATTAATGCTAACGCTTCTCTTTAATTAAAATATTCCACAAATATTTATCCAAAAGACCCATTATGCCACATATCATATACATTTTATAAATTGTTCTCATATAAGAGTAATTTTCACTAAATTGTAAGTTCCAAGATGCGGCTGAGAGAGAAAGAGAGAGAGACAGAGAAGAGAGTTACAGCACAAATTTTGGGAGCTTTTACACAGAATGAATGCAGTCAGGGAATAATTATTAATTTTGTGTATTATAACAACCCCCAGCGCCACCCCCCCCCCCCCCGGGGGGACCCTGCTAATATATATATATATATATATATCACACACATATATGGGGATGTATGTATATATATGTAGTGTAGTAATTGCATTGCATTTATTCTGGGAGAACGTGCTTCGTTTTGCAGAAAATCATACCAACAGTATGTCATCAGTATGCCCGCGCACCCCCACATTTTTGTTTTTCCTCATTATGAGCCCCCAAATTAGACCAAATATTTCCCCAGATCCATGTCTTCATGTACAATTCACTAATTAATATACTCTATGAGTCTATTCAGGGTGCCTTTGATATGGAATGTATGTAACGGTAGCAATTATGACTCCTGTGAAATTACATTATGTTAACGAATTTCACCCCTTGTTCAGTATGAGCAGTTATATGTGATATTACTGCAGTGTTTCTTAAGCAACATTATTGTGGATTGTTTTGTTAAATGACTAATTTGACCTTTGATTCTTAGCTGAAATTTTTGTTTGCTTTTGTTGGAAAAGTCGCTTTTTTCAAGGGTCATTTTTCATAGGACAAAAAAAATGTTCTTGGTGTATGAGAGAGACATTAATTAATTTTTAGGCCCGGATTAATTACTATAGATTATATTGGTGCTAGTACGTTACACAATGCGGGCTTGATGCTGAACATGGGCAGACCTGTTATTATAATCATTCATATCAAGCAGAAGATTCAATCAAGCTACCATATCAAACACGCTCTCATTTTATGCAAACACTTCTATAATATCGCCGCCAGGCTACAATAGTTATCAAGTTGTGGCATACAAGAGTTATCAAGTTGTGGCATACAAGTGGGAGGAGAATAGAATTGTTGAATTTTACAATTTTTATTTTTGGGGTGTTTTCTAATTATTTTTACTCTCACCTGAGAGTTTCCAGTGCCTTGCTTATTGTGATGGTAAATTAGTCGATGGCAAGGAAGCACGTAAATCTTGTTTGCATAACTTTTATTACTTTACGTTCTTATTGAATTTTCATAGTTTCTCAATATTTCACAACATAAAACATGTTAGTATTAAGATAATTTCCAAAATAACATTAGGCATATAATAATCATTGCACCACAAGTATTCATGTCTTAGTAATACCTTCTAAATATATCAGTAGATAGATAAATCTGCAAATAGGTATTTTGCTAGACTCGTTTAAGAATGGGTTAATTACATCAACCTTCCTCCAAGATATGGTATTTACCTGTCATCGCCTCGTGATTTCAAAATTATCAACTATGATCTCCTACAAGTTTACTAAATTACATAAACCTCCCATCATATAAAGATTGTAGACAGAATTTGATTACGTCATCTACAAAATTAATTGGCTTTTCTGGGCTAAATTATTTACTATCCTTATTATTTGTGTTCACAGTGAAGCTATTATCGCAATTATTACCAAGGATAATTTAGCTTGTAAAAGCTCAAATACTAAGGGCAGCGTATATTAGGAAGTTCAATTAATCCTTTAAATGACATGATCAAATTCTATCTAAAACCCTAACACTAAGGGAGGTAATTTATATAACTTAGAAGATCCATAAGGGAGTTGTTGGTAATTTTAGAACCACAAGGAAATAAACTAATAAAATTCATATTTCAAGTGGAAGGTAGATGTAATTAAGCCTTTAAGAATTTACAAAATGTCTCAAGAGTAGGATCAATATTATAGAAAATGAGCATAAAAACTTATATATCAAACTAGGAATTAATCACCCGGTTGCTGTGTATATAAAATATTATTGCAACAATATAATTTCATATATATTATTTCCATTAGATAAATAAAATATAAAATATAAAAATACAAAAATAAAAAGCGTGACTATTTAAAAACATTAACGGCGAAAATGACAATGTAGAAGGAGTTGCAATCAAAGATTGTAGAATAGTGGTACACATAATTACAATTATAAAGGATAAAACTGAAAATTCAAGTTCTGATATCAAACTATCACAAAAAGTTTCCTTTTATAATAGTACAATAGATGTCTTAACCGTGTAAGTTCCTAACAAAATGAAAAAGAAAAACCCGGCCGGGGGGGAGGGGTGGTGATTCTGGGGTTTAAAGGACTCTTAACTTATGTTTAACAAGATAATAACAAACTTGCCACCGTCATCTAGATGAAGTGGCACGACCTCCTCCTTTTTCACAGGAGAGGTGCAAGTTCGAATCCTACCGGTAACGTGTGGGTTTTTATCTACTTTATAGCAGTATTTATCTACCGCATAATAGTTTATTGAATTTATCTTGTATTTGATCTTTGAAATATATTTATGTAATGATATTGATGAATAATTAAATGTAACCGCTTGTTCCTCAAAAAAAGATATTAACAAACTCGATTTCAATCACATAAATAATAAAATAAACCCTAACATTTCATAAACCCAAATTTTTTTATTTTATTCAAAAACTTTAATTTATATTTAAAATAATTAGATCAAGAATCATATAAATTCTAGCTAAAAACATGAGGATTTTGTAAGATATTTAAAAGAGGAGAAAATTATCTATATATGCACGCACACATACCTCTGCACATCTTCTATTTTCCCATGTCATTCAAGAAGAGTACATTAATTCTGTAGAGACTCAGACATAAATGCAAGTTGCTGAAAATGGTTTAATACGCTCCAATTATATCTGTTAAACTATATGTACTTTACTATATATAAATCATTTGAACACAAGAGAACCCAGCAAGCTAGTGTTTCTACACACCTATTTTCATCAATATATCTCACTCACACACTAATTTCTCTGTCACAACTTTTTTACGTAAATCATTTTTTAAGTAAAAACCCATATATGGAGTTGCGAAAGTACAAGAATATCCCTCAAGAAGACTGGATTTTGCATGTGTATATCTCCATTAAAAGAATAACCCTCTCATCAAAGTTTAAATCACAAACACATCATTCATTCATTCAAAAAGTCACAAACATATATATTATATTATATATGGATGTATATTAATGTACCGAATAATATGCTATAGGGACAAATATTTGTGAGATCACTACATAGCGGTACAAGATAGTACTATGAACCCTAACACATTGTAATAGAACTCGTGAACCCTAATTATATAAATACTCTCATTAATGACAATTAGGGTTTTGATTTCACTTATTAATGCTTCTTTCCAAGATTTTCAAAGCAAATTCTCTCAACTGATGCAGGTCAATATATACTTCAAGCAAATTTTTTTGACCCGCCTATGCGGCCTTGTTGCATGCCAACCGGACAACCTAACTCTCACACATTTTCCCTCAGTTTATTAATTCTCGAGCAAATTCCTGAATTTGAAGTTAAAACCACATCATATGTGTATATATAAATATATATATAACATGATCATATCATTTAATATTATAATGAGAAAAGAAATGTTAATTTAATGATGAATAGATGGCTTTTGATGGAAGCAATATTTGTGTCTGAATAGCTCCTTTCTAGTCCCTCTTTTGTCCCTTCCTTTTTGTTAGGCTTGCTCTGTCAACTTCAGTCCTTCTCTCCCAGATATCCTCTATCATCCTCCATGTGGGCTGCTCTGATTTCTCCTTCTCTCCCCTCTTTATAATTCATTTCTCACTTCCCATATATCTCCACACCTACCCCCACAATTAACCCTACTTTCTTGAAAAATCTTAACCCCTTCTCAATGGAGCCTCAACAAGCAGCAAATGAAGAAGGGAGTTGCAGTGGCAAAAACACTAGTTTCTTGTGCAGACAAAGCAGTACTAGGTGGACTCCAACCACCGAGCAGATTAGAATCCTGAAAGACCTTTACTACAACAATGGCGTTAGGTCTCCAACTGCTGACCAAATTCAGAGGATTTCTGCTAAGTTAAGACAGTATGGCAAGATTGAAGGCAAGAATGTCTTCTATTGGTTTCAAAACCACAAAGCTCGTGAGAGACAGAAGAAGCGTTTCACTGCAGATATCCCCATGCACAGGCCTCAAATCTACAACAAGTTCTCTAACAACATTAATACCCCTCAACCTGGTGACCATATACCAACCCTCGAAGTTTCTTAGCCCATTTTAAGGTTTACTGTCCAAGATTTGTAAAAACTAATAAAGGGTTTCTTGATTCTGTGCAGGTAATAATTTTCCATCTTCATCAAGTACTTCCCCTGCAGGTTTGCTGACTGTGGGAAACTATGGGTATGGTTCAGTGGCTATGGAGAAGAGCTTTCGGGTGAGTATATGATTCTATTATTAAGGTACAGATTCTAGACAGACAAATATTTGCTACTTCAGTGTGTCTTTTTGGGACACAAAAACAAAAGTTACATTCTACCTGTGAGTGAGAAAATCAGTCAGAAGATCAAATTTTCAGGCTTTCTTTTTCATATTTGATCTTCTGTTCACACATTTTCACAAGCAGATAGAAGCCCTTACCTTTCTCTCAAAAGTTGATCAACTTTTCCATCAATAATTTTATATTTTTTGCATGCGATTATAATATAGGAGTGCTCCATAACCCCAAGTGGATCAATGGGGCAGAATTTTGCATGGATGGGGGTTGATCCGTACACTTCACCTTATCCTTTTGTTGAAAAGAGAAAATACGCCACTGAACAAACCCTAGAAATGGAGGAGGAGGAAGACGCCTCAGCCTCCGCCGCGCAGGAAATTGAAACGCTTCCGCTTTTTCCGATGCACGGAAACGTCAAGCACGAAACTGGGTGGCGCCGCCGCGCAGACGATTCGATCTCCGCCGGTCCTAGGGCTTCACTGGAGCTCAGTCTCAACTCGTACGCCGCCAGATTCCCCAATTCTCCCTGAATATTAATTTAATTAAGGCTTTTTGCATTAATAATTGTAAAGTAAGTTAAAATCACCCTTTTTTAGAACTTATTATTAATCTATATAAGGATTGATGGATGTGTAATTAACTTATTTTAAGCTAAGGGTGATAGTGACTTATTAATCATGTCAGCTTATTACTAAAGACTTATTTGGTTGTGTTGCAAGAATTCAAGTTCCATGTTTATTATATATATGGTACTTATTTTGTTGCCTAATTTTCAAGAATTTAATTTTATCCTTTTGTTTGGTATAGAAATTAATTATTTCTTGGGGTGTATGAACTTTCAATATGAATGGCTTAAGTGTATATATATACTTCGAGAAAATACCCTTTTTTTTTAATTATTGTCATAAATAGGTTTTATTATATAACGACATCTGTAATGGATTTGTAATGAAATACTAACAAATTTAAAATAGGAGTATAAGATATATGATGATGGAATTTATAACAGATTTTTGACAAGTTTTTATAACAATTCTTTTAGCATGCAATGGAAATTTCATTATTGAAGTTAGTTTTGTAAATTCATTATTGAAGTTAGTTTTGTAATAAACTTCAATATCCCGTTATTTCATCACTGAAGTTAGTTTTTGTAATGGACTTCAATATCTGTTATTTCATCACTAAAATTAGTTTTGTAATCAACTTCAATACCCCGATGTACAGTTAATCAATAATAAGATACAAATACTACTAGATTATGATAGAATAAAATTTATCATAAAACCATGTTACTGACAACTAGCATTAAGTTTGAGAGGATTTTTCCATGGTATATTAATAATGCTTGGTTTCGTTTTTCTATTCATGTTTCATCTTCTATTCCATCGCACGAAACAGAGCGTTTTCTTGTAATGTTGATTTGAATTAATGATTATGTTACGATGACACAAATTGTTTAATGTTTTTAGACATAAATCATGTAAGAATTTTCCCAAATAATTGCAGCAATTCCTTAAAGACATCTAGCTATACATAAATGTATAAGCATGCATATACATATATCCAAAATTAGAAAATTCTCTAAGAACAATATAAATGTGAACATTTTCAAATGGTAGCATTAATTGCTTATATAAATAGCCAACAATTTGAAGTTTGATTTATTTTTCACACTTTACTCACAAATTTTAGGGATTGGTTTTCTGTCATCTTCAATCAGTAATGAGCAGTTGAGAGGAGTAATTGTCAAACATTTAAAAATTGTAATTGAAGAAATCAAAAGGAGAATGAAATTAAATGAAGGCTGAGAATAATGTGATTTAATTTTGTCAGGCCTACTTTCATTTATTATAGACATAATATTCCAAATTAAGGGTTTAGACTAAATACCTTTAATTGTGTTTATATTCTGAATTTTATTTATAGATGGCACAATATAATATATATGTGCACATTATAAGGGAAAAATTTTTATAAGTACAATAGTCAAATTATTGATCTTAATTTGTTGATGATTTCCTAACTCGAGATAAAGTATTTATTACTTATTTTGTTAGATCATGAAAGTCAATCAATCGTATAAATAAAATGATCGACCTTTAAATTCTATTTCGATAAAGATCAGAAACATCCTCATCAATATCAAGAGCTAATGTTGTTTCTATGTGATTTGAATGGGTTTTTAGTATCCATATATTAATTGGGACAATTTTGTTCCAAAAACTCATTTATAAGTTAGGGCTATAGGATCGACGAAGAAAAATTGTAAATTTATACATTAATAATTTGCAAAAAATAAAATTACTTGTCAAATGTACATTTTGTGGTTATTTATAAAGTTTCAATTGTATACGGGGAATAAATTTTTATACTGATCTAATCTAAACAGTACAAAGTTATTTGTTGTGGTTATTTAGATGATCTTAATCTCTGATTGGATCCAATCTTATATTATCCACTTGAGTGGGACCATAAAAGGAATCTAGATTTAGATAATGCTTTATCTTTCATTTATCCATAGGAATTAATATGTGATCATGTACCAAAAGTTCCCCTAGATAGCTAGCAAAGTGATCGAACTCTTAAATTTATAACCTTTTAGTCGACTAAATTTCACTTGACTCTTGACGTGAATATATCACTCTAGATCTATGGATCAGGAGGTTGTGAAGAGTCAAATTACATTAGTTCACTCGTAACTTAATAAATAAATAAATAAATGAATGAATGAATGGCACGCTACCTATAAAATAAATAACCTTATAGTTGGACATTTAGGGGAACACAATCCTCTTTGCTGCAATCACTACTTTCCAACATTTTTACATCCATAGTGTGAACTCATATTAGCACCTATATGATAACAAGTACAATCAATCAAATTCATGACCTCATATATATTGTATACATAATACATTTTTACATACATGACATGTCATAGAAGAATAATAAGACATATAATATATAGTGCATTTTATGACAGTTTCCATATCAAACTTATAATTTCTAATTACAATACCATAAATTCTATACAATAATTGTATGGTCCACTTATACAATATATAACTTAGGATATGGTTAACTTATACAATTAATAACTTAGGATTGATCATGATAAAATTGATATGAACTTTGGAGATATTTCAATAGAATTGGCCTTGAGAATGGCCTCAACTAATCTGAACCCTGAATTCCATATATTTAGGATTTTTGGGTGTTCCTCAAATATTTGTCAGGGATCCACTTAGTAAGTGAAGCATAAAGAGGTGTGTTGTTTATTTCAAACTCCAAGATCATGTTTAATGATCAGATCAAATTAACCTAATCTAATTCACCCCGAGGATGTAATATTTAAAATCAGAATTATCCATGTCAGTACCATATATATGTTGATGTGTTGTCTTTCAATATGAAAAATAAATAATTTCAACATCATTATAAATATAACGAAATACTTTTAGATACAAACGACAGCATTCAAATATATATTCTATTTTTCACGACTACTTGTTGAGCCCTTCTACATGCCCAACTTCTTTTATACCACCAAAAATGAACGAAATTATAATATTAATAATTAATAAGTGTAAAAAAAAAAAGCATAATTTAAGAAATCTTGTGATGCCCTCATGATGAATGGTGTTGAAAATTAGACTGCAAAAAGTAGAAGTAATAAAGAAAGGATAGGGTATTTTTATTGGGAGGAGAGATAGGCTAATTAACCTATACTATACTATATAGCATACTACGCGACCGCCCGGGCCGTTATTTTTGAGGGTTATATAATATTTCGAAGTTTGTACCCTTTTTATTTGCATCGTAAATGCCACAAATTATTTGCAAGTCCTTTTGCAGGCAACCCCCCCAATTCCCCCTAGCCCCACCCTATTCCAATAGTTGATTTTAATGAGATAATTACCTCAATCTCTCCCAAAGTTTATTTTAATTACCGAAAATGCCCTTTATGATTTAAGTAATTACAATTATATTTCCTCATTGTATTACAATCAGATCTCTTGAAAGTGTAATAAACATTATAAAAGTATATTCTTTATTTATCTAAGGCAGATGTAATATTTGTTACACTTTCAAGTAGTTAATTTTACCAGCTTCATCTGGATGCAGTGACACTGCCTCTACTTTTTCATAGCAAAGATATAAAGTTTGAGTTTCACCGACAGTGTGTTGGCATTTATCTATCATATGGTAGTCTTTGTCTACCGAATAGTGGTTTAATTAGATTATTTGGATTGTATTTAACATATATCTAATCTATAAAACATAATGTCACAATGATATTAATGTATAATCAAATGTAATCACTTCTCTAAAAAAAAAAAAAAGTAGTCAGATTTTAGGATAAATACCCAAACCACAATAATATTCTGATAATTACAATAAATTTCAGAAAGTGTCGAGGTGATTATCCCTATTTTAATTAACCATTTTTATTTATCTTCTTGAAATAATTTTTCTTCTTTTATTTTCTTTCTCACTAAAATTAATATCCAAACAGATGTATTACATCTCTTTCCCTTGGATTGGTAAGCCTACTTATTCAAGGATGCACGTTTTTCATGTTTTACTTGTGCAAGAAAAGTTCAAACGATAATAATGTTGGTTCATAATCCAATTTCCCAATCAAGTACGAGTCACTAAAATAATTATGGAACCTTCAAAAAGTGCATTTCACATTCTAATGCCAAGAAATATCATTGCTGATTATTAAAACGTCCCCAAAGTAAGAAGCCAAAAGTGGAAAAAGAGTGAGATTTTGTCTAAATAAAGTTAATTTGATGGTTGGAAAGCTATATTAAAGGCCTTCAATATGTGGATTTTTGTTTAAATCTCTAGATCACTCCTGATCTTGTTGTAACTTTATTATACAATCATTTATAGTACTAAATTTGCTATTGCTCATTTCATATTATAATAATCGAATTGACCTATTAAAGAAAAGGAAAATCTTAATGGCGACGGTGACTCTTACGCCTTTTGGGATGCAAAATTATATGATTCATATTGAGATTGAGATTTTTTTTTCATTCTACCAAGGTTTTGATAGAAATTCTTCTCATTCAAGCTTTAAATATTTTTAAAATAATTCTAACATATTATGAAGTCACAACGATTGCCATCGTCCTTTGGATGCAGTGGCACGGCCTCCACTATTTCATAGTAGAGGTGCAAGGTTCGAGTCCCACCGACAGCGTGTGGGTATTTATCTACCGTATGATAGTCTTTGTCCACCAAAATGGTGGTTTGAATTATTTGAATTGTATTCAGTCATATATTTGATCTTCAAAATATATTCTTGCAATGATATTAATGTATAGTCGAATGTAATCGCTTATCTAAAAAAAAAAGTCACAACGATTCATGCATCAAGAAGTTGTAGCTAAATGAGTTTGTGATGAGAAAATAAAAAATTTAACGAAGAGAATAAACTAAAAAACAATTATGGTTTTGAACATACATCAGTTTCTTTGATCCAAGTTTTGGAGTTAAAAAAAGGGTAAATAGATGCAATAATGATCTAACATCTTAGGATGAGATATTCTAATCATTTGATATCCTAGAGCCGTATCCAATTTGATGTGGATGCACTTGTGTCATTTCACCTTTACAACTTTCCTAAATCATACTTATTACATGAAGTGACCAACTTGCCCTTGTGTTCAATATATAGGTATTAACATAAAATACTTGGACCCAAGAGGAAAAGCACTGTTGTAAATGTTGGCAAACAAAAACACAAACAATCTCCACATTATAAGAATAAGTAAAAGGTAAATACTAGATGAGCATCACAACAATATTCATTAGACATGATAATAAGGGTTTTTTAATATTATGGAACAGGATAATTACCTCAACACCTCATGAGATTGGCCTAGTTATAGAAACATTTTTTATGGTTTGAAAAATTATAATAACATACCATGTTGTTTA
>JACFYI010002927.1:1657879-1680020 GCA_014898755.1 Handroanthus guayacan | reverse complement strand
TTTTTTTTTTAGAAATTTGGAGTTTAAAAAATATATATTTATACATTTTGCCCTTTCTAAGAAGAATTGATCATTTTTTTGTAGATTAGGCCTTGTCAGAGACAAAAGTGAAAGTTCCATAATTTTAAATGTCATAAATTCAATCAAATGATGAATATGGTTATTTTTCTATCATATTATTGGCTATTGAAATTTTTTGACTTGATTGTATTGATTATCGATGTATAAAATTAGCAGTGTATCGTTCCTCTAAGAAAAAGACAAGAAGAATTAAGTATATTCATTAAAAAAAACATTAAAACTAAATAATCTATTATTTCTTCATACACAAAATTTACAAGTCATCATACACTCAATAATTGGTATCCCCGCCCAAAATATTAAAAAAAAAAAAAATTCCACCAAACAATTTAAACACAGACCATTCTTGATACACGTGGCATGTATTTAAGGACATGGAATAGGAGATGAAACACCGTTTGGAATAGGAAATCTCGCCTGTCTTGCATGAGAGAAGAAATATACAAGCAATTAGTAAAATCACTCCGCCAACATAACAGGCAAGTGAACAACCGACGGCGCCGCCACCGCACAGTACGTGTACCCACCAGCAGCGGCGGAGTCGCGGCTTTTGTCCGTCGCTGTGGCGGACTTCTTAATGAACTCTATGCAGTCGGCCACGGCTTCGCTGTGGTGGGCATCGCCGGGGTAGTAATAATGTTCGGACTTCGGCGGCTGTGATCGTCGACGGCGGTCATTGGAGCCTCTGGAGAGAGCCGAGAGCATGATGAGGCGGAAGACGGCTTCACGGAGGCGGTCGAGCAGGGACATCGAAGAGAGGCGGCGAGACTTGGTGGCGGCTGCGGGGGGTCTGAACCTTGGTCGGCAGAATGGGTTCTTGATCATGGTGTTGCGAGTTGTGTTTGTATTTTGTGGAATTTGAGGTTGTGTGTGGTAAAAGAATCGATGACTATGATTATTGTGAGGAAGGAAGCACATGTATATGGCGTTTAATAATGGCGTTTTTAGGTTAGTTTAAGTGCCGGCTTGGCTTGGCTGGCTTTAATTTGTTCTCAAGCCGAGCCACATTTGTAGACATTTATTTTTTTTGAAAAATTTTCTTTTTGTCATATCTATTAGATTTAAATTATGTCTCAATAATTTAACTGGATAATAATAAACATTATACTTAATATTTGATTTTGTATTGTAACGAAAAAGGGCTACAATTTAGAAAAAATATTGGAGTACTATTTTCATGCATTTCTTACAATATTATTATACATACATATAAGTGGTGTTTTGCATCCTCTAAATTATCTTTTTATCAAAAGTTAGACTAATTATAGTGCGAAAAACAAGTTGGTATTGTCAAAATTTCCTCCCCAAATAAAAATGTCCAAACACTTCAGAATTCGAGTCTTCTTATAGGAGTCGTCTCCATCCCGATTCGATCTAACTTTCCACCCTTAAAAATAAATATTTGATAAATACACATAACATCATCCCCATAGACCACTTTAACACAATCATACTAATACATGTTAGACAAATACTACAAATATCTCTAATAGGATCCAGGAAAAGATTAATCACTTTCTCAACTCCCATTTTATCAGTTTTAAATATTTATACACCTTTATCTAACCTCTACTGGCTTAAAATCGGAAATTTTTTGCCAAGACCCTCTCTAACGATAATGAGCTTCTTTGTCATAAGGATTAAACTCATTTTTGCTTCTCGAAGATCTTATCCAACTAGTCCTACATATAATAAATTGTTCAACCACCAACCTACTATCCTATGAGTAGAAAAGCTTGGAATTATGTAATGGCCAAAGGCTACCCGAGGATATAACTTGCCAGAAATTTTGCCTCAAAACGGTGGAGTAATTAATCCAACTTAATTAAGCCAATTAATTAACAAAATCAGACCCCTACAAGTTAAGCAAATCTAAATGGAGGATTATGAAATGATTATAGATATGTGGCCCCTTCACAAGTGGGAGATTGACTAATGTTTCTTCTTGTCGTTGTTCAAACCAACTTAATGGTCTTCCGCAAAATTAGGACCACCAGAGAGAGTCTTACAATTAAAGAGGAGTGCGGAAATTTTAGGAGGGAAAAAGGTAATATTTATTCTCCACAAATTATTATTTATATTTTGCTTTTTATTGAGTACAAATTTCTTTTGTTTTATTTCCAAAGAGCGAGCTGGAGACTTAATAATATGATATAACGAGAAACTTAGGTAAACAAGTCCTAATAGCGAGGGGAAATTACTTAAAAAGCCTCTTGCATCTGTTGTCTTTTTATGTGATTAGGTATAATTTGGTCGAATTGATCGTTAAGCAGAAGTCATTCAATGAACCCACATGACATCATCTCCAAGTTTTTTTCCTACAAATGTCCGAGGGAATATCAAACAAACAATATAAGTTTTATTATACCATGAAGAACTAATTAGATTAACTTCAGATTGACTGCTTTATCTATCGTTAGTTTTATTCCTATTTATTTGACCTTATATTTTGACTCATCAATTACTGATTTCAGTACTGGAAGGTCTTTGTTGAGAACAATCCCAACGAACCTGACAAATTATCTATTGTCAGGGTTAAACCATTTTTAAATTTTAAGAATGCGCCCAATATTTAAACTTGAACAAATAATTGACCACGTACAACCCGTGATTCGACTATTGCTCAGGATTAAAAAATATTCACAAGTTATTTACTACTACAATTTAGAAGAAAAATCAATCTGGCTTATTAGTGGTACAAATTAACATTTCCATAATTTATAACGTGCTTGTAGTAGAATATATAAATTAATTAGTATTCGCTATTATAAATATATGTAATTAGCCACTAAACAAAATTATGTTTCACCCAAATTTAAAAGGAAAAGAAAAAAGAAAAATAAGAGTCCAAAAAAAAAAAGCCGTGACTACACGGCTCGCGAGGCCTGAGAGGCTTAGTCGAACATATATGGTTCACATGCACACATGTGCCAAGTGCCAACATTGATTAATAATTAATTATTAAATTGATTAATTAATTAATTTTTTTTGCATTAATTCAAAGTGTTACATGACCTCACCACGCAACCGACTTACCGACCATAAATATATCTAAATCTCTCGATCTTTGTTCTCTTGTCATAAACAACATTCTATTCAATGTTCCTTTGGCACTTCTCTTAATTAGAACATCATTTGACATATCTTTTATTGAAAAATGGAAAAAGAATGGTAAATAAAATATGAAGAATGGGTTTGTTTATAATTTTGTAATAAAAGATAGGGATATAGGATGGATGGATTGGTGCTTTATTTGGATGTTTATCCTTGTCATCTAATTAAATGTGTTATTTTATTTAGGCACTACTGAAGTTTAATTATGAGGAAAAATTATTAGTAATGAATATTAGGTGATGATGTTAAAGTTGTTATGTTTTAAGTACGGTTAATGTTTATATTACTATAATGTTGATTCTAGTAAATTAAGTTGTGACACTAGATTATCGAAAGTGATAAGGACATGATGAGATTAAAAGGTCTCCACTTTGGTATTGGAGGAGAGAAGGGAGAAAGCTCGGAGAACCAGGCTTGCTTAACTTACAAAGCTAGCATACTAAGGTGAAGGAATTTGTCGTTGATTGCATGAGTTAGCGAACAAACCCCTGTTGTACACTCCATTCATTCTACGAATCCTTGTTGATTCTAAACCTTGTTTGCAGAGGAACCAGGCCATTCCCAGAAGTTAAGTTCACCTCGTCTATCTTGAATGGGACGGGATCCCTTATTCCAAACGGTGTTTCATTTCCTATTCCATGTCCTTAAATACATGCCACGTGTACTGTATTTATTACTAAATATTTTTATAAGGAAATATTTATTACACGTGGCATGTATTTAAAGGTATGGAATAGGAGATGAAACACCATTTGGAATAGGGGATCTCGTCCCTGCTTGAATATCACCCGCAATGCAATTCCTATGAATTGCTTTGTCCATCTCTAAAGGTGCTATTGGGGAAGCCTCTCAACGAGAAGAAAAAAGAAAATAGGACAATAGCTGAGATTTTAAAATTATAAGATAAATTAAAGAAAGTATTTGTCATGAATATTAATTGATAATGTTAAAATTGCTAATCATTAAAGACAATAACTTTTATTTTATCATAATATTGATTTTTATAGATTAAGTAGGGACAAGAACTTTTGTGGAGTTGATGTAGTTTACAACTTATATATATTACTATAACTCATTCACAACATGATCAACAAAATTGATTTTGGTTGACCAATTAATTAAATGGGTTACTGTGTATATGAAAATAATTGGGATGCCAATAATGTATTAATTTGCTCAAAATCAATTTTAGATGAATGAAAAATTAAGCATAAAATGAGTTAAGGCAAGGTTGATTGAGATGATTCGAAAGGATGGGATGGGAAGATGAAAAGTCTTTGTCCTCCATTGGAATTAAACTATTAGTTGAGCTACTTTATATAGATTTAGTTGGAGGAAAAAGCTTTGGTGCTTGGAGGTACTACAAGGCATTTTTGGGAAGAGGACATACGTGTTAGTAGAATTTGTTTTGGTTTGCGTTAGTTTGGTCTTGGCTTGGACAAAAATAAATACCTTATTTACTTTATTTTAGATTTAAGCACTGGTCAATGCTAAGATTGCAATAGGTTATATAAATATATAGTAGCTGAAGACATGTCTATTGGAAGAGGTGTGCCCAACCAACACCTACGAAATTAACATGTGTGTCAAGTCATCAACTATCATATCAGCGATTGTCATTGGTTAAACAGTTGCCAACTTAATATTTTTGCGTCCACCTGGATGCAACTTTTGGATTATTTTAAAAGGACTAGCAGACTTGGCCATATTCATTAATTCAGCACAAGGCATTCAGTACCATTGAAATAGCATCTTTTTTATGCATTCATCATCCCGATCTTTTAAAGAAAAGTTCTATATGCTCTCGTTCACAATATTACTACCTCCCAAAGTTGATTGGTCATTGGATACTAAGAAACAATTGTGAGTCAATACAGCACTATTGCAAGGTAAATTCATCTTAAAAAGACAAAGAGCTCAATTCTTATCTTGATGGGGAAAAAAAAAAAGGAAAAAAAAAAAAGAGAGCCAATTATCCTTATCCCAGTTCCAATACCTTGTTCAATGCTAGTCATAACATTTGTATCTTCGAGAATTGTCTTGACATGTTATGGAGGACACCTTGTTAAAGTTAAGATCTTGTACTAGTCGTCTTTCCCCTACATGGGTTCAATTCTAGTACCTTGTGTTAATCTGCCAACACATGATCAGTAGTCTTCAACTTTCTTCTTCTTACTTCCTTGTATTACCTTGAATTCAGACATCTCCCCGACCAAACTGACTTCTTGCTTCTTCATCTTTGTTCCAATTCCCTTGCTTCTCTTTCAGAAAATCACGATAACACTTCCATGCTTGTCCGTGATTGCAATAAAATTCCCCCACTCAATACTTACCTTACATTTGGATCTTGGATTTTAAGAAGGATAGTATAAGAGAAAATTTTTTCGTGCTTCAAACAAGTAACTTTGTGCTTCAATTTTCACACTTTTGTACTTTTCTTCTTTATTTCCTCCTACCTAGATATTTTTTCTTTCGAAGATGATTAATATATTCAATCATTATACTAATATATTAGATCAATGAGCATTCCAAGATAAATAACTAATAAGAAAAATTCCTAACAAACTACTTTACAGTAAAAAAAAAGACCTACACACGTGAGCGGGAATCGACTTGTAGCTAGCTTGATCCAAACATAGGATTAGTGGCATGTTTTGAGGACAAAATATGGAATTTTTCATAGTGATAGGTTTTGACTTTGTACGTCATAATCTTTAATCAATTGAAATATTTAATGAGTCATAGCATAAATATTCATAACTAGGAGTAGGCCAATCGAATTACAAATATGAAATTAGGCAACTCAATCCATTACAGATCCAAATCTGAATTTTAACAAGATACTTCTCTTAAAACAATGGTCTCACATTTATAATATTAATAAAAAATATTTAAATAAAATATAATATATGCGACATTATAATTAATAGCTTAAAATATTATATTTATTTAAGATATTTTAATCCCAAATTTATTTTCATAAATATAATATCCCAATAAATCGATATTATAATTGAACTTGCCCGCCGGTCCAATCATTAGCAGACATGGGCTTCAATTGGGCTGACACGGTAGAATATCTCCACAAAATTTAACAATCAAATCCAACAGTCTTAACCTCATAAAATCTCCTGCCCCATATTTCTCCTAGGGTTTTTCGGCAGGACACTATCAGTATCAGTTCACTTCATTATCACTACAATTTCTGGGCGCAGAGGGGAAAGTCGAACTCTAGGGCGAGAAAGCGAAAGCCATGGCGACTGCTCAAAGGTTACTGTCGACGAAGGAGGAGGACATAAGGATGATGTTGGCGGCAGAAGTTCACTTGGGCACCAAAAACTGTGATTTTCAGATGGAGCGCTATGTCTTCAAGCGTCGAAATGATGGTATATTACGATTCTTATGTTTACTACTGTTCAACTCATGTTCTGGTGTAATTATACGGTTTTGTGGCGCTTTTTAATTTTTAGTGATGAGATCAGGATTTGGTGTTAGCTTGTTTATTGTTGAAGAAATGTGGAAATTGATTTTGTTATTCTTTCTAGGTTTTGTAAGTTACTTTTATTTTGCGTGCGTTTCTTTTTTACTGCATAAATGGTATGCATTGCCTGTGATGATTTAAAGGCATGTAAACAGAAGGTTTGTGTATTAGACCATTAGTTACGTACTTGCAGTATCTGATGAAATTATTTTATTCATCTGGTTTCGCAATTTTTTTTTTTTTTTGTATGTTTAAGACCTTTAAGTGCATTTAGCTTGCTGATCGCCTTATGGGCGATCAGTGTGTTGGATTATGATTTTTGTTCTGGGATTTGCTTCACCTTTCCATTCTGGTTAGCTGAATTGGGAGGTAAATTTGGTGATTGTCAGCTAGGACTAAGCTTGATTTCCCTTATTTATCATTAAATGTTTCATCATTCATTTGTATGATTTATTTCCCTTTAATTTCATGTCCCTAATTGAGATGGCTTACGAGCAGTATGGTAATAATAGGCTGAAATTTCCGTCATTTATACATTATTGCAGTGTTAAGGACTTCTCCAAGTGTCAATATTGGAGGGTACTTTGTTTGTTGACATTATAGAATTTTATATTCATCTCTGCTCCTTGGATGTGAATTTTGTTTTCTGGTTCATCATTCAGGAATTTACATTATCAACCTTGGGAAAACATGGGAGAAGCTTCAGATGGCTGCCAGGGTTATTGTTGCTATAGAGAATCCGCAAGACATTATTGTCCAGTCTGCCAGACCCTATGGTCAGAGAGCTGTCCTGAAGTTTGCACAGTATACTGGTGCTCATGCTATTGCTGGACGTCACACACCTGGAACATTCACTAACCAGCTTCAGACTTCATACAGTGAGCCAAGGCTTCTGATTCTTACCGACCCAAGAACTGATCACCAGGTCATCACTTTCTATAGTTTGTTGCAATTTGGAATCTTGAATTATTAATTGATATGTGACATTGTCTGTCAACACGATTGTGACATTGAACCCTGTGTGCAGCCTATTCAAGAAGCTTCTCTGTCTAACATTCCCACCATTGCTTTCTGTGACACTGACTCCCCAATGCGCTACGTTGATATTGGTATTCCAGCCAATAACAAGGGGAAGCACAGCATAGGCTGCCTGTTTTGGCTCTTAGCCAGGATGGTTCTGCAGATGCGTGGCGTCATTGCACCCGGACACAAATGGGATATCATGGTAAAGATCCTTAAGAATTTAGTTTCTTATAATAATTCTCTGTGGGGAAGGGTTCTGTTTCTGACAGAAGCGTTGTGTTGTCACAAGAATTATTATTTCCCAATCAGATTTTTGAAATCCTATTCCTCCTCCTTTGGTGTCAGAGATATCATGCTTTCTGTCACAGAACAAATGTTATTTTCTCTGGTGAACGTTGATTCTAAATTTGATGTGTATGCTGTGTTTTGAGTTGTTCGTAATCGGCAACTTGTTCATAAAAATGTTTATACCCAAAAAATAAAAAATGCATTTATTATGCATTTTGCTGTGGTCTCTCATTTTTATGTTTTTCTTTTTGGCAGGTTGATCTATTTTTCTATAGGGATCCTGAGGAGGCTAAGGAACAACAAGAAGAGGAAGTTCCTGCTCTCCCAGATTATGCTGATTATTCTGCTCCCGGAATTGGTGCTGACTGGTCTAGTGGTCAAATCCCAGAGTCCCAGTGGACTCCTGACATCGCTGGGGCAATTCCACCAGCTGCAGGTGGTTGGACTGCAGATGCTGGTTAGTATTTTTTTGCTTTAATGAAATTGGTGCTGATTGTCTGCAAAAATCCATTCTCTGTTGTAGTTTGCCCATCACCATTCCTTTTTATGATCCATCCCATTGTGGTATGGATCAGATAACATTGAAGATCTTTCTTAAATTTTTTTTAGAGTAATGAAACTGTTCAGCATGACAAGAAACTCGGGGGCGCACTAGCATTTCCATTGTTTAATAGTAGCGTGTAGAAACCACTGCATATGTTTGCTTGTGCATATGAACTATTGTGCCCTTGTACTAGTTACGGCACTTTGATCTTCTGATCCAGTCCTGCTATGAGAGATGTTCTCTTTTTTCTGTAAAATCATTCATTCAAACTTTATTTGTATAGTGACTCATATGTGACCACTAGCAGGTGTAGGTGTAGTCACTGATGGATGGGACACAGCCGCTGCCCCAACAACGGCAGCTCCTCCAGCAGACGTAGCACCTGGTATCGTTCCAAGTGGCTGGGAGTAAATTAGATTTACCAAGGATCACATATCCGCATAGTTTTTCTTGTTTACGTTCCCTCTTAGAAGTGCTCTTATGTATTAAAATTTGCCTGCGTGTCTTATCTCAATATAGAATCTAGGTAGCATAGGCAGTTGGTTTACTACAAGCTTTTTGGTTAATTTAGTTCTACTTTTGTTTCCTTAAAGCCTTCTGTTGAATCTTAATATAGGCATATCAGCCGCTTTCTGATTCATTGGGTGCATTCTTGGTATATAATTTAATGGTTCGATTAATATAAGTGAATGTTTGCTCATTTGTTGTCAATTGATTTTAAAAGATCAATTGGAACAAGAGACGATCTGCACCAATACTCAAGTTCCTGCTTACAGTTAGCTTGCTTATTATGTTTTACTGTTGTAACTTGTTGTGTTGCCGTAAACTAAAGTAGAAAATATAATTTTAAAGAAAAAGAAAAGAAGATGAAGAAGAGGAAGTTTGATTCACCCTCCTCTGGAATGGTTAGACCGGCAACAGTGCTTCGTTAAGAGCCATAACAGTGAAAGAGAAATTTGAGATGTTTTGCCGGCAATGCTGGAACCGGTTAATCAGTAAATGTGTGTTTGTATTTGTGAGGAATGGGGTAAATATTTTATTTTAAAGAGTAGAAGGGTGATAACTATTATGTAAAGATAATTGCTATGCGATATCAATGATTATTCAATGATATGTTTATAGAAATTTGGCTTGGGTTGCCGGTTTTTACGTAATATTCTGTGTAAATAATGTTATACATATCGCACATGAATTGCTATCATATGGTTGTCTTATTACGTCATGTTTAATGGTTAATGGGACTTTGGCTATTTAAGTCCTCATTGACCAATATTTACTATGAATGTTTGGAATCCTGTCTAATTATGCAGCCTGGGTTTATGTTGGATAAAGGAGTTAATTTAGATAAATTCCTGTTCTCTATTTTTTGTGAAAATTAAGGGCTTTTTATCAATCTATCAAGTAAACGCTGATCCCAAATAAAAATAAACTATTTTAAACCATTAAAGTAAATATTTCTTTTACACTAGCTCGAATGTGAATGATCAAATAATCATCCATTAACAAACCTTGATTATCCCATTTTCAGAAGTAAACACCTTTTATTTAAGAAATCTTTACCTTGAGAGGTAGACGATAAAGATAGCTCATATCTAAGATAATCGACAACAAATTGGCAACAATGTTGATTGTAGAACGAGATAAAGTATCCTACATTGAGGATTGTAAAATTGGTTGAATGATTTGCACCATGAAAACTCATATATTGCATTGGCTTCTCTAGATGAGAATTATTTCATCTTCTTAGGAATGGAGATAAATATTCTTTTGTTGCATATGTACTTCTCGAAGTCATGTTTATGCATTCTATCCTCACGAGTCTAAACAATTACTGCATTTTAGACTTCAAAATTATTTTGCTCATGGGGTAAATGAGAGTTAGCCCATATATATAGCCCCATATCTTTGCGAATAATTAACGCTACCTAGTATTCTCCTTAGAAACACTCCGAATTCTCTATGACATTTTACGTTTCACCCAATATTAATTTCACAAATGCACATTATGTGTATCACATCTACAATTTTATATTTTTATAAAAAATAATTTTACATTTGGTATATATTTATGATATAAGATAAAATCATTTTAAAATAGAAGATCCTAACCGCATTATTAGGAGATCTTCCTCCTTGCTATTATTATTGACTGGGCCCCCCAATTAAAATAGACATGGGCTTGGATTGGGCTAAGGTTGTTGGACAGTAGATGATCCAGTAAGACACAACCGTCGTCTACACTTGCCCTAATTAAATCTCCTCACCCATTCTTCTCCTAGGGTTTTTGTACAGGCGGCAAGCAGTTCATTCTGATCTTCCTGCCATTTTCAAGCAGCAGAGGCCAATTCCAAGCTCTAGAGCCAGAAAGCAAGGGTAGAAACCATGGCTAGTGCTCAGAGGTTGCTGTCGACGAAGGAGGAGGACATACGAATGATGTTGGCGGCTGAAGTTCACTTGGGTACCAAAAACTGTGATTTTCAGATGGAACGATATGTTTTCAAGCGCCGCAATGATGGTGTGTTGCACACTCTTATGCATTCAACTGTTAAATCTGTGTTTTGGTGTGTTTGAACGCTTGAACGGTGATTTCCTTTTTTTTTTTTTGGGATAATGCTTAGTGATGAGATCAGGTGTTTCCTGTGATGTTAGCTTGTTTATTGTTGAAGCGATGAGAAAATTGATTGTTGTATTCTTTCTGGGTTTGATAAGTTCCGTTTGTATTGCGTGTTTCTTTTTGTATTGGATCGTTGTTTTGTAGTACATTGGGATATAAAGGCATGCAAATCATAGGTATTCCTAGTATTGGAAGCTTTATCTGCTAAATTGTTTTCTGCCTGAGGATTTGTTAGCTTGTTTTGCGTATTTGGGTACCTCTGCATAGCAGTTATGTTTTCTGTTTTAGGTACGCTCAATTTGTGTTGGATTATTGTCTTTTCAGAGAGATGTTATGTTTGATCTTTTGCATGCTGATTACCTATGGGAGGTAATTTGGTTATTGTCAGGTGGGACTCAGCTTGATTTCCCTTGGTTACTCTTAAAGGCTTCGTCAATTCTATCATTGGCTGCTCAATTTAATGGTCTAAATTGAGCTGGCTGTAGGCAGCCTGGTAATAATATGCTGAGATTTTATCTTGTTTCCAGTAGTTCAGTGTTAGGACTTATCCAAGTTACAATGTTGGAGGGTTTTTGAATTTCTGCAGTATATGTTTTATGTTTTCATGGGCTCTTTGGTTTGATTTTTCTTTTCCTGGTTCATCATTTCAGGAATTTATATTATCAACCTTGGAAAAGCATGGGACAAGCTTCAGATGGCTGCCAGAGTTATTGTTGCAATAGAGAATCCTCAAGACATCATTGTTCAGTCTGCCAGACCCTACGGTCAGAGAGCTGTCCTGAAGTTCGCACAGTATACTGGTGCTCATGCTATTGCTGGACGTCACACACCTGGAACATTCACCAACCAGCTTCAGACTTCATTCAGTGAGCCAAGGCTTCTGATTCTTACGGACCCAAGAACCGATCACCAGGTCATCACTTTCTATAGTTTGTTGCAATTTGGATTACTGAACTGTTAATTGCTATGTGACATTGTCTATTATTGTGATTCTGACGTTGAACCCTTTGTGCAGCCTATCAAAGAAGCTGCTCTGTCTAACATTCCCACCATTGCTTTCTGCGACACTGACTCTCCAATGAGATATGTTGATATTGGTATTCCAGCCAATAACAAGGGAAAGCACAGCATCGGCTGCCTGTTCTGGCTCTTGGCCAGGATGGTGCTGCAGATGCGTGGTGTCATTGCTCCTGGACACAAATGGGATGTTATGGTAAAGAATCTTAAAAAATTAGTTTCTTGTAGCACTTTATTATCGTGAAAAGGTTCTGTGTCTTGCAGTAGCACTGTGTTGTCATATGTATTGCTACTTCCATATCACTTTTTTGGAATTCCTGCTTTGTCGGTACTGTACAGATATTGTGTTTCAGTTGTAGAGAAATTGTTAATTCCACTGGATTAAGGTTGATCAGAGATATCAATGTGCATGCTTTTTTTGTTCTATTGGAGCTGGCTGTGCTTATTGGCAATCTATTCGTAAAATTTGAAATAATTAATATGAATTTAATATTGGTTTTGCTGTGATATCTCATTTTGATAATTTTCTTTTCGGCAGGTTGATCTATTTTTCTATAGGGAGCCTGAGGAGGCTAAAGAACAACAAGAAGAGGAAGTTCCGGCTCTCCCTGATTATGCTGATTATTCTGCTGCTGGAATTGGTGCTGATTGGTCTAGTGGCCAAATTCCAGAAGTCCAATGGACTCCCGACGTGGCTGGTGTTGTGGTTCCACCAGCTGCAGGTGGTTGGACAGCTGATGCAGGTTAGTTCTACCCCCCAACAAAACAAAACAAAACAAAAAACACCGAAACAAAACAAAAAGAAAAAGAAACCAAAAAAAAAGGAAGAAAGAAAAAAGAAGGATTGAGTTTCATGTGTAAGCTAGACCTTCTAATTGAATTTTTTTAAAGCAGAATGATCTTGTGTTTCCAGAAGTCGATGCTATCGGGTGTTCTTTATACGCCTGACTAACATGTTACGATTTGCAGGCGTAGGGGCTGATGGATGGGATGCAGCGGCTGCCCCTCCAATGGCAGCTCCTCCAGTTGACATAGCGCCTGCTGTTGCTCCAAGTGGTTGGGAATAAATAACCCTGGCTAAAGATCACCTTTCTTGTCTTTTTCTTGTTGTGTTTCACCTCAAATGTGCGCTTATGTATTGAATTTCATATACCGGTCTCTTTCCAAGTTGAATTTTTGTAGCAATGCTTTAGAGACATTTGGTTTATGATGACATTTTGGTTAATTGAGTCAAGTTTTGTTTACTGAAAACTCGCCCTCGACTCTTAAAATAGATTTATTGGCAGGTTTCTGATGCTTTGATTTCATTATTGAGATCAAATTATTGGTTATATTAAGATATTTGGGTCTTCTTCTCAGTTTCTGATATATTTGTTTTGTTTTACCCTTTAATTTACTGGATCATAAATGTCACATATTATTTGAATGCACTTTTGCAGTCAATCACAAATTCTTTGATGGTAATTACTCGATTAGCAACTAGCATCTGGTGTACATTCATAATCTTGTATATACATATATGTATTTTGAGGCTATATATATTTGAGCGTGTGAATTTTTGGTAATTGAAATGTTAATGTAACTCGAATGAGTTAATGTTTGGGTGCGTATTAGGGGCATCAATACATCATGGAGCATTGTTAGAATTCTGGTGCTCTCTATATAGGGTAGACTAGGAATTATGTATGTCCGGTTTCCGCGTATATAAATTGATATTTATGCAATATTACTTAATTATCGTCCAAAGAAATGGAATATGGGAATAAGAAATTTGAAAAATGTTGTTATTCAAAAATATTAATAAGAAAATGGTAATGTAGGAATAATTGCACTATTGATAGTCGAGTGGTTTTTAGTTGTGAATGGCAAGGTAACATTTTTCATACAAAAGGGTCTTCCATTTTGTAATATATATATATATTTATATATTTTGTCGGGGTTTGATATGTATACCTTTCATAATAGCATAGAAGCAAACATAGTGTTTAATTTCATTTTATCTACGAAATGACAATTGTATTGAATTTCCTTTTCAAGACATATTTCAACTTGAGAAATCATAAATGATAATTATCCTAATGCCCGCTTTGCATCTGGCAGCACAATTAATTATAAAAGCACCTCTTATAGCGTGGGAGATTATAACACCAGTTTATGCCATTGGTTGGGGCCTCGAGAAGACTACTTGTATAACGTGTCACAAAAGAGGTGGTAATTTTCAACCCGACCCACAAATTCAACACGACATTAGTGGGTTTGGGTTGGAGCTTATTGGATTGGGTCGAAATCAAGTCGACCCAAATAAGAACTCACAAATTTTGAATGAGTTTAGGTTGGATCATGGGTTGACACACTCAACCCGAAATTACATATTAGATGACCAAACAATCCAAATAATTCGAACTTAACCCAACTCATATAATACAAAACATATATATTATTTATATAATATTAATAAAGTTAAAGAAGATGTTCATATCGGCCTTGTGTAACTTGGACAGTTGGACTAATTTTTGCATTTTGCATTTCTATTCGAACTAGATAACTCTTGTTGTTGGTTGCTTTTTAAACTTTGGTATATAACTTAATTGTGCATGAATGATGGGATTTGGATTAAATTACTAATTTTGGAATTTTTAGTAATGCAATGTGGGTGATTTGAGTAATTAGATTTATTTTAATTTTATGATATATATTAGTGATAATTTGTTTGAGTAACGGGGAAAAAAAACTACAAAAACTTTAATTTTGCAAATATATTAAATATCGATAAACATGTTAGATTTTGAGTTTTCAGGTTGTGAATCAACCCAGTTCGTAATCAGGTCGACTTGATTTAACTTAGGTTGGGTTTGGGTTTGGGCTAATCAGGTTAAAAATTGAATGGGTTGGGTTCGGGTTAAGCATAAATAGGTTGAATCGAGATCAAGTTCAACTCGAACCCACCCAAATCGCCACCCCTGTGAAAATCCATCATGCTAGGAAATTGAGAAGCAAATTGAGTAACAATATAAAAATAATTAAAAAAAAAAAACTATAGTTTAATGGATTTAAATTTTAATGCTTAAACATTAAACTTTCTTCTTTCTCTTCAAAATCGGGACACTTAAATTGTTGGATAACCTAAGTACTTTGATTGAAAGAATGAATACATGGGTGACAATAACAAGAATAGGTTAGATTGAAAGAATGGATACATGAGTGACAATGACAAGTATAGGTTAGATTGAAAGAATGAAAACATGAGTGACAATGACAAGAACCAGTGCAAAGGAGATTAAATCCGAGATCATAACTAGCTAACACTTGGAACTAGTGCATCAATTAGCTTCTAGGAATTGGTACTTGAACTGTACAAATCAATCCTAATCCAATAGCCCTCGTCCTTCCTGTCCATTATATCTCAAGGACTTAGATTTTTTATTTCAAAATATGTTTCATCATATAATACAATCGAATAACTTCGTACGCAGTAATATCATTGAAGCCAAATCCCAATCTTGAACTACGGGAAATACAAGTATGTAACCCTCTGGGGAGGAAAAAGGAGTTGGATCAAGCAGTTGGAATTCTCAAAATATTAATTGCACAAAAAACAAAAAAAAAATAAAGATAAACATGATTTCCTTTCATTTAATGTCAAATAAGCAATCATCACAAGCACCAACAATCTTTTGCGACTAAATTATTCAATAGTGAAATGAAAGATTCGGGGACACCAACAAGTTCAGCAATCTGTATTGTATATATTTGTGTGATTTTTACGTCTTTAACAGAAAATAAACCTTGAAACATCATATCAAAATAATCTCAAATTGCAGTATAACAAAGGAAAGCACATACTTCATTAACAAGAAGTTGGCGTGATCACTAAAATCATCTTAGATCCAAGCCAATGTTCTATAGTACTTTACAGAACAAAACAATCTCAAAAACCACAAAAATTGTAAGAAAGTAAAAGGGCAAGATCTCAATCAAACATAAACCTCTGATTATTCCTTCTGCCAAGCTGCATATACTCTTTCAAACCTCTCTATAATCTTCGGGACGGGATCTTCTATTCCAGATAGTGTTTCATCTCCTATTTCATGCCTTTAAATGTACGCCACGTGTATTAAATATTTCCTTATAAAAATATTTAGTAATAAATGCAATACACGTGGTGTGCATTTAAAAGCATGGAATAAAAGATGAAACACCATTAGAAATAGGAGATCTCGTCCTATAATCTTCATCTCTATACACCATCTTTCCTCCCTTTCTTCTTCAAAAACAACCCTCCAATCAATGGAACTAAAGGCTTCTTCTTCGTCGTCTTCGTCGTCGTCAAACCCTCTTCCTCTTTTCGGTCATCCTTAGTAACTATCACCTTTGTGAGCAATGGAGGATTTGCAAACTTCACAGACCTTTTCTTCTCAAATTCAAGCCTCTTTTCTGGGCTTTTGATGATCATTTGATCACCTTTTGTTGCGTTTTCGACGAACTTTAGTTCTTCATGAATCTCTGTCTCATCATTGGTGTTGTCCAGATGGGGTATTGTTCTGTCTGATTTGGCCTTAAGTTGATGAAGTTCCCTTCTTGTCTGTTCAAGTTCTTGTTTTAGAGAATTTAGATAGTCAGCCATGAAATTGCCTTCTTCTTTTGCTTTTTGTAGGCTTTGTTTTGTCTCTTCAAGCTCTGCTGTAACTGCTTTGATGGGCTGCTTTTGAACATTGCTTTGCATCTGATTTTTTTGAAATTCATGAAAATTTATAAAGTTACAATGATGAGTCGAGAGGGTATTTTAGGAATATCACATGGAAACACACGTTAAAATAAATTTGGTACTTTATACTTAGCATAGATTCTTGCAGCCAAGATGTAATGATAATGGAATCAAGTGATCATATTTGATTTCGGAAAAAGATATTTGTTTGTGATTTTAAATGATATCTTTCCATTTTTTACTATTTCAAAACTTAATCATTTGTTTATCATATTTTTGCTAAAAGGATCACTTATTTGACTTTTGGTCATTTAGTTTCTACGTGCCCTACTATCATTCCATTGCATCAATAATAACCAAATTAAATTTGACACAAATACCTTCAAGAAATATAAATATATTTCTTTTTGAAAAATAAAAAATTTCTTTTTGAAAAATGAAGAACTTCTTCTTAATCATTATTCATTTCCATGCCTATATTATACTCTACATTTATTCAAATCCAAATATATTCTTGTTTTATAAAAAAAATCAATTACTACGAACTTTTCCAAATATCAAACCAAATTGACTCTGAGTTTTCATTTTTCCCTGAAGTCCCATGCAGCAAGAAATAAAATATATATATATATATAATATTTGAAAAAAAGATAACTAAACTTAAAAATAACCATTATTACTTCAAAATAATAAACATATAAATTATATTAAAAAAATCCTCTTAAACATCTTTCACTCCTATACCTATATCTACTCATTTTCTTATCTTTATAAAAATTCACTAACTTCAAACTTTTGAAGAAGACAGATAAATTTAAAAATACCCATTATTACTTCAGAATAATAAAAATATAAATTATATTTTTCTAGAAAGGGAAAATTTCACTTTATCATTTTTCATTCCTATACCTATATCTACTCATCATTTACAAATCCAAGTATATTCTTATTTTTATAAAAAATCAATACTACAAACTTTTCCAAATATCAGACTAAACTGGCTGTAAGTTTTAATTTTTTCCTTTAGTCCCATGCAGCAAGGAACCATCAAAACCACAATTATCCACAGAAACTGGGGGGGAAAAAAAAGAAAAGAAAAGGAAAGAAAAACACACACACACACACACAGAGACAGAAATTTAATGAGCATCACCTGTTTGAGCTTGTTTGCATAAACTTCTCCAGCCAATATTTTCTCCCCAAACAACATTACAGCCTCCTTCACAGACCGAAACGGCTGTCGCATATCGATCTCGACTCGACCCCTAACCACCACCCCTTCTTCTCCTTGCATCATTAAACCTTAATTACGTAATAATTGTGATGACGACCAAATTATAATATGAATCTTTTTTTTGTAGCTGACAAGAATGTTGTAAAGTTTGGGATACTTATATATGGATAAACATGAGAGGGAAGAAGAACATAAGTTAGCTGCTAAAAAAGGTGGTGTTAGATAGTAGTGGTGGGAAAGGGATTAATGGGAATTAGTTAAATGAAAAATAGTTATATTATAATGATCAGTTTGTTTAATTTCTTCGCGTCCACTTCACTAGACATGTCTGTTAATTGATGCTGATGGGTTGTTGGGACATCTTAATTTCATCAAAAAATCTACTGCTAATGTTGTACTAAAGTAATTCATCAAAAAAATGTTGCACTAAAGTAGTCATACTGTGTGTGTGTGTGTGTGTATTTCTTTGATTGAAAAGTGAAATCATACTATATGTATATATATAATGGTTGTGTACTTGGATATGGTATATATATTGAGATCATTGTTGGAGTAAAGGGTTCAGAAAAGAATGCTTGAATTGGATTTGTTGATTTGGACCTTCCTCCACTCTTGTGGAGCCCAATTTGTTATTTAGTTTCACATACATCCCACATACGAATATGCATATCTATGATACGTATGATACATATACTTATGCTTCATCCCAAAATTACCGGTTTTAGTCATGGTTTGCAGAAATGGGCACGGACGTAGGAAGGAAAGCCACCATCCCAATATTGTGGAATGGTCACGTCCATTCCAAACATTTTCTTAGTTTAAAGTATATACGTTTTTCTTTTTTTTTTTTAAGAAGAAGAGTTAAAATTAATAAAAACATGTAAAAATCGTCATATTGTTCTGCCATGATAGTTCGATAAATCGGATTATCACCTCGTATAGCTGATTAGTTAGAATCTCACATTAGTAAAGTATCAAAATTGTGGCATCTTTATATGATTTTGGACAATTATCACTTTATAAGCTAACTTTTGGGTTGAGTTAGGTCTAAATCCCACTTTTAAAATATAGTATCAGAGTTAAACATATCCCTAATGTTCTGCTATCTAGTGTTACTGGGCCACCCATTTCACATTTTTACATGCTCTAATTGTTCATTTTTGAGTGTGGGGAATGTGTTAGAATCTCACATTGGCAAAGTGTAAGGGTCGTCGCTTCTTTATATAATATTGGGCAATTCTCACTTTAGAAATTAACTTTTGGGGTTGAGTTTAGCTCAGTGAACATTTTTGATATGATTTGTCCATTCAGAACACTAATGTTCACAAAAACCATTTTTGTACTGGAAAATTGAATAGAGAAGGCCATTCTTGTTCCGCTTCAGAAGTTCCACCATTTTTCTCCTATGCCGGAGAACCATGGTTTGGATCTTTTATTTTGAAATGTATTGCTTCCTTAACTTGGTAGTAAGTTCCTATTCCTGCGAATGAACAGATCATGAGTTTAAGTTTCATAAGAATAGTTGGGAACCAATTAATTCATGATCCTTTAAAGAAGAGATAGAAATTATTAATACTTTCTATAGATGCGGGCTTAAAGTTTTAGAATTTAATTTGACATTATTATCCTTAAAAGTAAAGAGAAGAAGAAACTTCTCATTTCAAGTAAGAAGAAGAACAACAACAACAATAACAAGAACTTCTTTATTCTCGTTCCGTTTCAACTGTTCCACCGTTTTTTGTTGTTTCGGCAAACCATGGTTTGGGCCTTCTATGTTAACAAACTTATTGCTTCCTCAACTTGGTAGTAAGTTCCCATCCTTGTGAATGAATAGATAGCGAGTTTAACTCTCATGTGGGATAGTTGGAAACCAATCAATCCATGATCCTTTAAAAAGTTCCTCTAAAAAAGACACAGAAATTATTAATACTTTCCATAGATACGAGTGTACTTGTTTCCGAATGGGAGTTTTAAAACATAAATTTTATGTATTTTCACATTATTATCCTTAAAAGTAAGAAATAAAAGCTCATGATGACATTTTATGATTTTAATTAAACGATAGCTTTGACTGGAAAAATAATAGCAAAACTAAAAGAAGAAGAAGAAGAAGAAGCAACTTCACATAAGAATCCATCAATTCTGAAGACATTTGGTTGAGAAACAAAGAAGCTACAAAGCTTGAAATTTTAAAATGAAAAAAGGAAGACAGTGTGGAAATGTGGAAATTTCAAGTCGGTCATGCATAGAAGTGTGCCTAGCATATTAATTTATAATGAAATAAGTTGGAAAAAAAGGCGTATTGACATTTATGCCCATGTACACATCATTGCAAGGAGCCTTATCTCAGTCTACAAGTGTAATTTTAAACAAAATTTATTTATGAATTGGAGTTACTATTTGGGTCAGCATATTAATATCAACCATAACTAATTTCTTGACTGTGATTTTCCATAAATCCATGTTTGTTGAGGAAATTAATTTTAACTATTCTAACACTTTGAGAGTTTCTTTTGTTATATAAGGTTTGTTGCTTTTATTTTGGCGGTATCTCTCTTTCAAATATAATCTTCATCAAATTGTCACTAGAAGTTATAATCCGTGACTATGTGAAGAGGTCAAAGATTGAATCTCTTTCAAACCCCAAAAAAAAAAGAAAAGAAAAAGGAAATAATCATATTGAGCTTTGCTAGACTTGAAATCTTCTTCATTTTGGCTTTGTCATTGTATTTTTCAATTCTCATTTTCTCACATTATCCAACAACGGAGGAAAAAAAGAAAAAGGAGAAGAAGAAAGAAAACTAATCTCATTTTTGAAAACAAATCTTATCTTTCCAGTACCACAGACATTTGCCACAACATTGACACATAAACTTGTTTTTCAGGTAAAATGCATAATACCTGTATTAATTCTAATTGGCACGAAACTCCCTGAATTGTTTTAATTAGCATAAAACCCCCTGTATTTAGTAAAATGAAACTCACTCACCCCATTGAATTTAAATTATTTTTAGAATAATAAAATTACTTAAATACCCTCGATTTTTTTCAATGTTTAATGTCAAGAATTTTTAGCTTATTGTGCAATTTGATTTGTTTAACCTCCAATACCTTTTAATTCTATACTTTGTTTACTTAAAAATTTATGTTTTCTTTACTTTGAAATTAACATCTATGCTATATTATTATCTATATAATATATATAAAGCATAAAGCATTTTCGGTAGTTATTTGTAATTTAGTATCAGGTGAATAGATAAAATAATCATATTCTAAAATATAATTATAAAGTAGTTATAAAAAATAATAACAAAAAATTTTTCTTTAATCTTTTTAATATTTATTCTATATAATAAATTCAAGTAAAAATAATCCTACTATAAAATATAATAACAAATTAGTTATAAAAAATATTGAATTTTTTTTTAACTTTTGTTTTCAATATTTATTTTTCTTCAATTAAAATTTTTCTTCTTCTCAAACAATAAAGATGGTATCTTTTTTGCAATATTTTCAGGAATAGAAAAGGTTTTATTCTAATTAGAGAAATTCAGGGAGTTTTGTGCCAATTAGAGTGAATACAGGGGATAAATTACATTTAACCAGAAGGCCAAATGAGTCATTTTATCTCATAAAATAGCAATAAAAACATAAAATAATCACAGAGAGAGCGCGTGTAATACACACAATAGAGATAGGTCTTTTTTTGCTATATTTTCATGAGTATAGGGGGTTTTATGCTAATTAAAAAAAACTTAGGAGTTTTGTGTTAATTAAAGTGAATACAAGGGGTAAATTGCATTTAACTCCTTTTTTTTTTTCTTTATATGCAAATATTTGGAGATGTGGTATCAGATTTTGAGACTAGCCTCTATGTAGTTTTCGACAAATTTCAAATTGGGAAAAATTTTAGTTGTAGTCCCAAAAGTATATCACTAGTTCAATTTATATTTTCATATATTGATCTCATCACATTACATCCCCAATTTTTTTATAATTCAACCAATGTCATCCTTTTGTCACTGCCCTTGTTTGTTGCT
>JACFYI010002927.1:1628888-1640643 GCA_014898755.1 Handroanthus guayacan | reverse complement strand
GTGTTATATTGGCATGGAAGCAGAGGAGCATCTGATGAGGGTCGGTTGGTGATGGAAGAGCTGGTGTGGAAAACCTGGAACTGGTGCAAGGAAATTTTTCTTTTTTCTGAAATATTTTGATGTTGAATCGGGACATGTCAATTTTAGCTCTTGCATACTAAGTGTAATTTTTTCCATTGAATGTTATGATTATGTAACACAACAGTATTTTAATTGCAATTTGTTGTTATAGTTGGAGCCACATTGATGCCCTTAACATGGCCTTAGAATTTTATTATTATATTTTCTTTCGTGTCTGAATATGGTTTTAACTTGTGTCTTCCTAGATATCTGCCGATTATGATGAACCCCTGAGGATTGAGCTTCTGCAGCTCGCGACTCTGCTTCTCAAGTATCTTCAGAATGACCTTGTTCATCACCGAAAAGAACTTATCAAATTTGGTTGGAATCATCTGAAGCGCGAAGATAGTGCTAGTAAACAGTGGGCATTTGTCAATGTTTGCCACTTTTTGGAGGCGTATCAGGCTCCAGAGAAAATAATACTGCAGGTACTTAGGATTCTTTAATGCAGTTTGTCACAATGCCTTTGACTTGATCTGTGAGCTAGACTCATTTCGCTTGCCGCTCAACCTCCCAACCTAAAATTTCTACGGAAGTGGTTAGAGGTGGCTTCAGTTGCTGTTCTCTCTGATACAGCATTTTGCTTATGAGTTGCCTATCATCTCTCCTTCTTCTTCTTTATTATTATTATTATTATTATTATTAATTTTTTTCTTTTTTTTTTTCTTTCTTAAATTTGAGTCCCTTTCCCTTCCCCCTCCCTTTCTAGCTTTCTTTTTCTAATTAATGATATCTTTGTGAGTAATAGCAAGTTATGCTCTTGTTCTAATTGAAACAACTATTCACTTGGGTGGTACAAAAACTAAAGTATATTGTTAGCCCAAAATGTTAAAATTATTTGTAGTTTGCAAGCAAATTCTTCGCGTGATGATTACAATTGTCAGTACCAAACTGTTGTAGCATGTGCTACGTGTGGACTTTTAACTCTTTTGTGCTTGTGTGATTGTAATTTAGTCAACACTTGGTTTTATTAATTCCATGAAACTACAGGTGTTTGTTGCACTCCTGAGGACTTGCCAGCCTGAGAATAAAATGTTGGTCAAACAAGCCCTTGACATACTTATGCCAGCACTTCCACGAAGATTGCCTCTTGGTGAATCACGTATGCCTATATGGATACGTTACACTAAGAAAATTTTAGTTGAAGAAGGTCACTCAATTCCTAATCTTATTCACATCTTCCAGCTCATTGTCCGCCACTCAGATCTTTTCTACAGCTGTAGGGCACAGTTTGTCCCGCAGATGGTGAATTCTCTTAGTCGCCTTGGGCTACCATATAATACTACTGCAGAAAACAGGCGCCTTGCTATTGAACTTGCTGGATTGGTTGTCAATTGGGAAAAACAAAGGCAAAGTGACCTGAAGAAAGGACCTAATAATGATGTCACCAGTCACAGTACTGATGGACCGAATCTTACCTCTACTGGAGGTGATGCTAAGCTCTCTGTTGATGGATCTACATTTTCTGAAGATTCAACTAAGAGAATTAAGGTTGAACCTGGACTGCAATCTCTATGTGTCATGTCACCCGGAGGTGCCTCTTCAATTCCCAACATTGAAACACCTGGATCTGGTGGGCAACCTGATGAAGAATTCAAGCCCAATGCAGCAATGGAAGAGATGATCATCAATTTTCTTATAAGAGTATGTCTTTCGTGCATTTGACAAATACATGTGTGTATGTGTACACATGCATGTGGCCTTCCTACTAGAATGAATCTGAATCACGTAATTGATTAACTTTGTGGCTTCATGACTTTCTCTTTCTCCAAGATCAGATTGCATTTGTTTTTGAATTGTGACTACGCGTTTAGTTATCATCTTTTATAAATGTGTTATAATGTGCAGTGGGGGTTGGTTTTTAACAAAATTTCCTTGACTTATTTTGCCACTTGTGACCCTTGTTTCTGAATAGGTTGGCATTACCTGATGACTGATATAGTTAACTAAAACTGTAGGATGTTCCCCCTTCTGTCCCAAATTTGTGGTGACTTAGCTATATCTTTGATGGTAAATTGCATTTAATTGAAAGGGTACAATTTAAAATCTAAACAGTTCTTTTCTGTTCATCTGCGTTACTATTACTGAATATAGACAACTGCATTTCTGAGTCCTGCTGTTGTCTGCTTATTAGATTGCTGAGGCTTCTTAATTTACTGAAGCTGTTAGATCGGAAGACAATGGGAGTGAATTTCTGCCAATCCTTTACGTTCATTGTTTTTCTGTTAGGAGCATGGGCTTGTTGTTCCATTATAAGTCATGCCACATGGGATGATTCCACTGTTAATGGATATTGATGTATTATAATTTTGTTTTGAATTTCTTATGTAGGTAGCGTTAGTAATAGAACCTAAAGATAAGGAGGCAAGTCTTATGTATAAGCAAGCTTTGGAGCTTTTGTCGCAAGCTTTGGAAGTGTGGCCCAATGCTAATGTCAAATTCAATTATTTGGAGAAGCTGCTCACCAGTACTCCCTCATCTCAATCAAAGGACCCATCCACAGCCCTATCCCAGGGTCTAGATGTGATGAACAAGGTTCTGGAAAAACAACCACATTTGTTCGTGAGAAATAATATCAACCAGATATCCCAAGTATGTGACTTTGTAGTATCTTGATTTTGTTGCATAGCTTCGTAAGAGGACAATGCTCCAACCATATGTTTTCTTGTTTTAATATTCCTGTAGATTCTGGAACCATGTTTCAAGTTCAAAATGCTGGATGCTGGAAATTCTTTGTGCTCCTTGTTGAAGATGGTTTCTGCTGCATTTCCTCCTGAAGCAGCGAGCACCCCGCAAGATGTAAAGATGTTGTACCAGAAAGTGGAGGAGCTTGTGCAAAAGCACCTTGCTGTGGTTGCTGCTCCTCAGACATCAGGAGAAGATAATTCTGCTAGCATGATAAGCTTTGTGCTTTATGTCATCAAATCCTTGGCAGAGGTGCATAAAAACCTTGTCGACCCATTCAATTTGGTTCGTGTACTTCAGCGCCTTGCACGGGATATTGGATTGTCTAGTGGTACTTACACAAGACAAGTATGTTCCTTCTTCCAATAAGCACACTTTCTATGTACTTTGCATGCTTAGTTTAGATGGGTTTCAGCTGGCATCTAACTGTCGGATCCATTGTTAGCTACATTCTGAGGGTAGGACCACATAATATTTTTGCTTAGGACATCGTAGAGTTAATTGAATGCTGGTTATCAATTTTGACATCATTGAAATTCCATGTTGTAATTTTGGTAATTTTTATTGTATCTTCTCATGCTTCATGAACCAATGCCTGTTGTTTACTCATACAGGGTCAGAGATCAGAAGCAGATTCTGCTGTCACTTCCTCTCGTCAAGGTGCTGATCCTGGAGTTGTCATTGCCAACTTAAAATCCGTGTTGAATCTCATCAGTGAAAGAGTCATGACTGTACCTGATTGCAAAAGATCTGTGACTCAAATCCTGAACTCCTTGCTATCTGAGAAGGGCACTGATCCTTCTGTGCTGCTCTGCATTTTAGATTTGATGAAGGGTTGGGTTGAAGATGATTTTGGTAGACCGGGAACATCTGTTGCGTCTAATACTTTTATCACCGCTAAGGAAGTTGTTTCTTTGCTCCAGAAGCTTTCACAAGTTGATAAGCAGAACTTTTCTCCTAGTACCTTGGAAGAATGGGACCGGAAGTATCTTGAACTTCTTTATGGTCTTTGTGCCGACTCAAACAAGTAATTCCATTCTTGATATCCTTCGCCCCCCCGGGGCCCCTCACTTATGTCTCTCTCTCTCCCCCCTTCCCTATACCTCTATATTTGATGCAATATACTGACCTAGTTGCTTTGCAGATACCCTCTTTCTCTACGTCAAGAAGTGTTTCAAAAAGTAGAGAGACAGTATTTACTGGGTCTGCGGGCGAAAGATCCTGAAGTGCGGAAGAAATTCTTCTCTCTTTATCATGAATCCCTTGGGAAAACATTGTTTACAAGGCTGCAGTACATTATTCAAATTCAGGATTGGGAGGCTTTGAGTGATGTCTTCTGGCTTAAGCAAGGGCTTGATCTCCTCTTGGCTATACTGGTTGAGGACAAACCGATCACGCTGGCTCCGAACTCTGCAAAGATTCCACCTGTTTTGGTATCAGGTGCAAATCCTGATTGTACTGGTGTGCAGCCAATGGCTACTGATATTCCAGGAGGCTCGGAGGAAGCTCCTCTAACACTTGATAGCCTTGTCTTGAAGCATGCTTATTTTCTTAATGAAATGAGCAAGCTTCAGGTACTATTTCTTCTTATTTTATTTTTTATTAAAGCTAGCTTGTGACTTTATCCTCAGTTATAGAAAAAATCATGTTGACATGAATTGTGAATCAGTTGATGATGCATTTCACTTATAAGTTCTGTTGCACTGAGGATGGCATGTGGAAATATGCTGCTGTATCATTTAGTATTGGCTTATCATGTTTGGTTGTGTATGGACTACCCCGTCTTTCATTTCCCCCACCCCAAAATGGATTGTGGCTTTATGGCATTGATATAATGCTTCTTTACGTGTGTGCATGGACGTGTGTTTGATTATACAATGCCAGTGTGCATTGGTTATTCTTGATTGCAAAATATGGGTGACTAATAATTGCTTTTCTTCTAATTTATGCTTTAGGTTGCGGATCTAATTATCCCACTGAGAGAGCTGGCCCATACAGACGCAAATGTGGCTTATCATTTGTGGGTTTTGGTTTTCCCTATTGTTTGGGTGACCTTGCATAAAGATGAGCAGGTGGCACTAGCTAAGCCAATGATAGCGCTCTTATCAAAAGATTATCATAAGAAGCAGCAAGCACATCGACCAAATGTTGTGCAAGCTCTTTTAGAAGGGCTTCAATTAAGTCATCCGCAGCCACGGATGCCCAGTGAACTAATCAAATACATTGGAAAGACTTATAATGCGTGGCACATTGCATTAGGACTGCTTGAAAGTCATGTAATGTTGTTCTTGAATGACACAAAGTGTTCTGAATCTCTGGCTGAGCTCTACCGTTTACTCAATGAGGAAGATATGAGATGTGGTTTGTGGATGAAACGCTCGATCACTGCAGAAACTAGGGCTGGTCTTTCACTAGTGCAGCATGGTTATTGGCAAAGGGCCCAGAGCCTTTTCTACCAGGCGATGATGAAGGCAACTCAAGGCACTTACAACAATACTGTACCAAAAGCTGAGATGTGCCTCTGGGAAGAGCAGTGGCTCCATTGTGCTAATCAACTTAGTCAATGGGATGCTCTTTCTGATTTTGGAAAACTTGTTGAGAATTATGAGATACTACTTGATTGTCTCTGGAAACAACCAGATTGGCAATATTTGAAAGATCAAGTTATTCCCAAGGCTCAATTAGAAGAAACTCCAAAACTTCGTATTATTCAGGCATATTTTGCGCTTCATGAAAAGAATACCAATGGGGTGCCGGAGGCCGAAAATATAGTGGGAAAAGGTGTTAATCTAGCTTTGGAACAGTGGTGGCAATTGCCTGAAATGTCCATCCATGCCAGAATACCTCTTTTGCAGCAGTTTCAGCAACTAGTTGAAGTCCAAGAATCAGCTAGGATTATAGTCGACATTGCAAATGGGAACAAACTTTCTGGAAATTCTGTTGTTGGCGTTCATGGTGGCTTATATGCAGATCTCAAGGATATCCTTGAGACATGGAGATTGAGAACACCAAATGAATGGGATAATATGTCTGTTTGGTATGATTTGCTTCAATGGCGGAATGAAATGTACAATGCAGTTATAGAAGCATTTAAGGATTTCGGTAACACGAATTCACAACTGCATCATCTTGGTTTCCGTGACAAGGCATGGAATGTCAATAAGCTCGCCCACATTTCTCGTAAGCATGGCTTGTATGATGTTTGTGTTTCTATACTAGAAAAGATGTATGGCCACTCCACAATGGAAGTTCAGGTGCAGTGAACTTATGCCTTTACGATATATTTTATTTTTCCCTCCAGTGCTGCCAGTATCTGTTTTTTTCATTTTTCGTTTTATTGTTTATTTTGGGGAAGGGGGAGGATGATGGCAATGTTGGTAGTTTTTAGTTGTTGTTATTATTATTATTATTTTATTTTATTTTATTTTTTCAATTCCTTGTCTTTAATTGTTCTTAATGATGGCAGGAAGCTTTTGTTAAAATCAGAGAGCAAGCAAAAGCATACTTGGAAATGAAGGGAGAGCTAACCAGTGGTCTTAATTTGATCAATAGTACTAATCTGGAATATTTTCCTGTCAAACACAAGGCTGAAATTTTTCGCCTTAAAGGTGATTTTCTTTTGAAGCTTAGTGATTGTGAAGGTGCCAACCTTGCATATTCAAATGCTATTTCCCTCTTCAAGAACTTGCCCAAAGGATGGATTAGTTGGGGAAATTATTGTGACATGGTATGGACGTACATGGTTGCTTATCAAGATATCTATTTGTCGTTAACTTAATTGCTAATCCTGCTTTTGTTTTTTCGATTTCCCAGGCTTATAGGGAAACCCAAGAAGAGGTCTGGTTAGAATATGCAGTGAGCTGCTTCCTTCAGGGCATCAAATTTGGGATTCCAAATTCAAGAAGTCACCTAGCCCGTGTCCTATATCTTCTCAGCTTTGATACTCCTGGTGAGCCTGTAGGGAGATCATTTGATAAGTACTTGGACCAAATACCTCACTGGGTTTGGCTTTCCTGGATTCCCCAGCTATTATTATCCCTACAAAGGACTGAAGCTCCTCACTGCAAACTTGTTTTACTTAAAGTTGCAACTGTATATCCTCAGGTAGATGTCATGACAGACCATCAATCCATTATCTCATTTTGATCTTCTTAGTTTTAATACTATCTTTAAATTTCAGGCACTGTATTATTGGCTTCGCACTTATCTGCTTGAACGCCGTGATGTTGCTAATAAATCTGAATATGGTAGAATGGCAATGGCTCAGCAAAGGATGCAGCAAAATGTCTCTGTTGGTGCAGCTGGGTCTATTGGTTTGCCTGATGGAAATGCAAGACTGGCTGTTCAGGGTGGGGGAACATTGGTCTCAGAGAATCAACTTCATCAGGGAGCTCAATCTGCCGGAGGTCTTGGGTCGCATGATGGAAGTAGCTCTCAGGCACAAGAAACTGAAAGGCAAAGTGCTGCGGAAAGTAGCATGCCTTCTGGGACCGATCAATCATTGCATCCGAGTTCAGCCAATAATGAAGGAGGTCAAAATGCAATGAGGCGAAACACTGCTATGGGCATGGGATTGGTTGCCTCTGCTGCCAGTGCTTTTGATGCTGCAAAAGACATAATGGAGACACTTAGAAGCAAGCACACCAATCTGGCTAGTGAACTTGAGGTACTTTATATAGTCTTTCTGAGTTAGGCAATTCGTTGTATGGTCTTTCTGAGTTAGGAAATTCGCTTGGTCATTCTTTTCTTTCTTTAGTTAAGTAAGCGGTAAGTAATATATTTGTTTTGATTTGCTTGCAATTTCATGTAATGCCCAAGACAAGATTCCAAGTGCCTTATTGATCATCTGAAATCTTAAGGAGTAAAAGCTGTTTCGTTCATCTTTAGAAAGCTGCCTCTGTTTGAGAATGATTCGTTTTTACTTAATAATTGTTGCGAGACATCTTTTTTCTTTTGCAGATTCTACTCACAGAAATTGGGTCAAGATTTGTTACATTGCCCGAAGAGAGACTGCTAGCTGTAGTTAACGCTCTGCTACATCGCTGTTACAAGTACCCAACTGCAACTACAGCAGAAGTTCCCCAATCTCTGAAGAAAGAGCTCTCTGGTGTTTGCAGAGCTTGCTTTTCAGCGGATGCTGTGAACAAGCATGTTGAATTTGTGAGAGAATACAAGCAAGACTTTGAGCGTGACCTTGATCCAGAAAGTACTGCAACATTTCCAGCTACCCTTGCTGATCTAACTGAACGGTTGAAACACTGGAAAAATATTCTCCAGAGCAATGTTGAAGATCGATTTCCAGCTGTTTTGAAGTTGGAGGATGAAAGCAAGGTATTGCGGGACTTCCATGTCGTTGATGTGGAAGTTCCTGGACAGTACTTCACTGATCAGGTATGTTACTGGAAGTCGTAATGTTCTGGTGGACTTTCCATATCAAATTACGAATTGTCACGTGACCATAAAATCAATGCAATTGTGTTTTATTATCCTAGTTTTGGGCTTTTAGGTTGTACTTAAGTGACGGTTGGGTAATTGAATTGGGATTACCAGATCAATTCCCAAACTTGGACTGTAGAATGCTTATTGCTAAAGCTGCGAGATTAGTCGTTCCATTGTTTAAATTGAAACGAGTCATCCTTGTTTGCTGTCAGGAAGTTGCACCTGATCATACCGTGAAGTTAGACAGGGTGGGAGCTGACATTCCTATTGTTAGAAGACATGGCAGCAGTTTCAGGCGTTTGACTCTTATGGGTTCTGATGGTTCTCAACGGCATTTTATAGTTCAGACATCTTTGACTCCCAATGCTAGAAGCGATGAAAGGATCTTGCAACTCTTCCGCATAATGAACCGAATGTTTGACAAGCACAAGGAATCCAGGCGTCGCCATATTAGCATTCACACCCCAATTATTATTCCTGTGTGGTCGCAGGTAATGAATATGGTGCTAAGAGAACACATGTTTTGCTATTTTGGTTGGATAATTTTTCATAGAGATAAATTATTTATTTACCTCATTCACAGAATAAATAAATAAATAAATAAATAATCTATTATTAAAATCTGTCTTTGATTTTGTTATGGCTTTGTGCGGCTTGGTATTATTTTTGTTGAAATGGTTGTCGAACCTTGCCGTAGACAATCATTGTTTGGCTGAAACTGACTCTGTTTTGCCTTGCTTCTTGAAATCCTCGTATAGGTTCGTATGGTTGAAGATGATCTGATGTATAGCACCTTCCTTGAAGTATATGAGAACCATTGTGCTAGAAATGACCGAGAGGCAGACTTGCCGATTACTTTTTTCAAAGAGCAACTGAACCAAGCCATATCTGGCCAGATATCACCTGAAGCTGTGGTAGATCTTCGTCTGCAAGCGTACAATGAAATCACAAAAACTATCGTAACGGAGAGCATATTCTCACAATACATGTACAAAACTTTGTTAAATGGAAATCATACATGGGCATTCAAGAAACAATTTGCGGTCCAGTTAGCCCTCTCAAGCTTTATGTCCTTCATGCTACAGATTGGAGGAAGGTCTCCTAACAAGATTTTGTTTGCCAAGAACACAGGAAAAATTTTTCAGACAGATTTTCATCCAGCCTATGATGCGAATGGAATGATTGAGTTCAATGAACCAGTGCCTTTCCGGTTGACAAGGAATCTGCAGGCATTTTTCTCTCATTTTGGCGTTGAAGGCCTTATTGTTTCATCAATGTGCGCAGCTGCACAGGCTGTGGTTTCACCTAAAGTATGTCTGAACTCGTGGATTTATTATGCTCAGTATTAGTATATTTCTGTCAGGATTGATAAGTAATTTCTTGAAAATGAAAATTTCTGGTGCAGCAAAGTCAGCATTTGTGGCATCATTTGGCTATGTTCTTCCGTGATGAGTTGATATCTTGGTCATGGAGAAGACCTCTCGGGATGCCTCTTGCACCTGTTGGAGGCGGTAGTTTGAATAATGCAGACCTCAAACAGAAGATCACTACAAATGTCGAGCACGTGGTAAGCAGGATCAATGGCATAGCCCCACAATATATCTCCGAAGAGGTATGTATGCTTTAGCATGTGGTTTGGTAACATTATATGTCATACCGGCACTTGAAAGCATTAACCAGAAAGCATATATAAAAAGGTTGAATTATGAAAAACTATAAATGCTATTAACTTCGTGTTTATGACTAGTAGATAAGAAGGCGGCATTAGTTCTTTTGGGGCGCAGATTCTCTGCTGCAAATCATATTTCATCTTCTATTTTGTAATTCACATAAATGCCAAATCTATAGTTATTTCATTAAATAAACACTTCGATGCATATAACAAAGCGTGCATTCATAGAATCATATAGAAGATGAAATATAAATAGGATTACAAGATTCGAAATGGTGCCTGGTTCCCAGTTATGTGTCAATCTACACACATACATGCACGCGTGCGTGTGATTACATGTGATGGACATTTCAGAATTCCTCATTTGCCCTAACTGTGATTTTGTTGTCAATGATAGGATGAAAACGGTGTGGATCCACCACAATCAGTGCAGAGGGGAGTTGCAGAGCTGGTTGAAGCTGCCCTTACTCCTAGAAACTTATGTATGATGGATCCTACGTGGCACCCTTGGTTTTAACATGGTATTTTGTTGGATGTATTCTGCTTTTTATTTTGTATAGTCACCAATCACCAAGTGATGTCGTAGATTACATCTGCAGCTAGGACATTAGGCAGCCAATTGGGCATTTCACTGTTGTTCAAATATTATAAGCTGTAAATATATTTGTGCTAATATTTAGTGTTATTTTGGCTTTGCCTTTGCCTACATGGTTCAAAGAGGTACGTTTTAGTATTATAATGTTAATGAGGTTTAACTACTTTTCTTTGTGTAGTTTCCTAGAAAGGTATATGCTACACCAAATTTAAAGATCTTTAGTGGCACCTATTTTCTTTGTACAATTATTTTTCAAAACATTTCAAGTTGGTTGCAATTAATAGTCAATCTATTACATTTTCCGAAGTTTAATAGGAATGTCCTTGGAATATTGTAATTTGTCAAATCACAAGTGGTGTTTTAGTATACATTTGCGGAAGTGTGCGAATGATTTTGAAATGGGCAAAGTATGTTAGAAACATAGGGGATGTGCATTCATTCTTGCGTTTGCTAAGTAAGAAATGTACCAGTCGTGTCCTAATGTTGAAAGAAAACTCCCTCTTATTCTATAAATGAAAATACTACGAAAGTGAATGGATATTATAGATGAATGAGAAAATGCATTTTGTATTGCTATCTGCTATTATATAGTCTGCCTAAATTTCATGTCTTGTTGACATTTATAACATGCCTTTCAACTTATAGACATTTTATTATTTTTTCGTTACCTATATATACTTTTTTCGTCTTCCATTTTTTATCTAGTTCTGATACTCATTTCCTACGGTGGTATCTGGCTCAGAGCCTTGATTGAATAACATTTAAAACTTGTTCAGTTCCTTGGGATACAAAATAAAGGAATAAATACGTTGTTGCTTGCGAGTTCTACAAACTTCAAAGTCTAAACTAAAATATAATGAACGATAAATGGCTATTTTGACTAATCATTCCTAAGTACTATCGCAGGGTAAACAAGTTGAATCATTGCGGAGAAACTAGAATTACTCGGAAGAAATGAAGCAAAATATGAAGGAAAGAAACCTATTGAAGTCAATAAGACTCTCTTAAAGTCTGAAAGAGATATTATTCCTCTTTTGCCCAATAATTGTCAGCATCAAAACACCAAATAACAACATTAAATCATCAAAAAAACAATCTTAGACAAACATGGTGTCACAAGGAAGACAACCAGAAAACCACTAAATCAACAACAGTCAATCATATTCAGTTATCTTTTGATTCCTCAGGAAAGCGAAGATGCTTCCCTTTAGGCGTCGGCAAGCCCTTCAAACGCAGCACCCCAC
>JACFYI010002927.1:1590319-1619794 GCA_014898755.1 Handroanthus guayacan | reverse complement strand
ATGAAGTGACATTGCCTCTTCATTTTTATAGGAGAGATATAGGTTCGAATCCCATCAATAATGATATTGATATAGTAATTAAATGTAATCGTTTCTTTTTTAAAATAAGAAAAAAGAAACACCCATTGAAAAATGACATGTTTTTAAATATGGTTTGTATAACTACTTTGTGATTATAAATTGGTTAGGAGATTATAAGTCTAAGTTATTGGTTACATGACATATTATTATAAGAGTCAATGCCCTTGACACCCCTCATGTTTGATTTAGTTACAAAAAAATTCAAGTGGTCTGAAACTTTACAGTAATGCCTCTTGTCATTAATTTCATGCTATTTATCATGCTCTTTTTGACGAAGGAGAATCTTTGGCTTAATTTGGTGCTATTATTAATGATTGTAAATGTCTATCTTCTTGTTTTTCTCTATGTAAATTTAGTTTTGTTAAGCTGAGATGGGAGTAGAGTAGCTCATTCCCTCGCAAAGCTTGTTGCTTCTTCATCTTGTTTTCTTTTTTTCCTTTAAGAAAAAAAAAAAAATTGACGGACGATCCACATTTGTTTAAAGATTCAACAATAAGTATAGGACATCTGATGTAAAATACATCTAAAAAGACAAATTAAAATTTAATATTATAATATGATAAAGAATAATTTAGTAATTTTATTTAAACGAACAACGACTATTCGCGCTCGCAAGTAGTCCCACACCCACCCTCATCCCTCTCTCATTTATTAGATAGATAAAATTCTATATTTGTACCCGTTTTCATGAAGGATGATATGACTTTCATACTCGTATGCTATCGAATAAATATTTGCGAATACTCGCAATTTCAGATAAAATTTGCCATCCCTAAAAAAATGGATTAAACTATGTGAACTGAATTCCATTTATTATCCCACCGTCACGGGCGCCCACATTACAAGTGGGAGGCATCAAATCATACGCTTTCGGGCAAGTTAGCTTCCTCCCAGGAAAGTGGAAGAAGATCGCATACACCATCCAAGAGAGTAAATTACCATATCTGACCCCAAAAGTTTCACAATTTTCTAATTTGACTCTCTAAACTGCAAAATTAAAACCATTCTTCTCCTTCTTTTTCTTATTTGGTAAGAGAGGCAATTACATTCAATTAATACATTATTGTTAATAGATCAATACATTCAAAAATTAAATATATACGTATCGAGTTCATTCTTCCTATTCATATTTCATCCCCTATTCCATTGTAGGAATAGAGGATCCTAACCGAAATACAATAACTAGCATAGGAAAAATCGACCATGTAATTATTCTCTAAGTTACCATACGAAAAAAGAATCCTCCAAACTATTATGCGATAGATAAAAGTCCACACATTATCGGCGAAAATCGAACCCATAACCTCTTATGGCCAAGAGATTAACCACTCTTCCAAAAATTTTGCTAATTCTTGATGTGAGAAAAAAACTATACACGTCCTTATGATTAGCTTTGTACATTTATACTAAGTTTTTATGTTTGTTCGTTTGCTTGTTTGCTTGCTTTTTTTTTTTTTTTCAATTGAGATTAACAAGCATAAGCTAGCTAGCTAATACACAATAGAATTTAAAACTATCATAAGATAGAAGAAAACATACATACAGTTAGTAGAAATTGAATTCATAATATCATAATTATGAGACCTTTCCCCGACCTTAGGACTCCCTGATAGTTTTTATGATTAGTTTAAAGAGTCGGCGTTGAAATCGAGAGGGGCATAAGTCCAAATTTATTGTGTTTAATAAAAATTTATTGCATCTGACGTGCAGTAATCAAAATTTTTCAAATACTATCGAAAAATTTTAATCGAAAAAATTAACAAAGTTATTGATGGATGTATTAGAAACATCTTCAATATCTAAATGAATTCAATACAAACAGGTACATATTCAAGACAAAATTATCCTTTTTAAGTATGTATTATATATGTGTGTGTATATATTAACTTCTTATAAATTGCTTACTAATAAAAATTCTATTCGCATTCACTTTAAATTTCTTATTTTTAATTTAAACAAGCATGATTAGAAAAGTTTATGCAAGTCTTGATTCTCTCTGAATTGGTCATGGTCTCCATAATTTGGTGTCATTATTTATTAGTGTCACCTATGATCAAGCAATCTCAAATTGTCAAAAAATATTTTTTGTCAAGAAAACATTATTGAAGTAACATCCCAGTCTAGCAACTTTGACTTATTAAACCAAGTCTAATCAAATAATTATACTTATTTGCCATTACAACCTTGTTCACTTCTACGATCTTCATAAATAATTTCTCAGAATCTTTGCTGAATCAGATTATGTAAGAATTTTGAACACGGAACCGAGGCAGACCATAAAAATCAAATATTCTGTCACAAACAAGTTAGTTTTTTTCTTTGTTTCTTCTTGTTTTCTTCTTTTCTTTTCTTTCCTTTCCTTTTTCCTTTTTTTTTCTTTTTTTTTTTAAAGAAAGTTTAGTGTAGGGATTCAGTTGAGTCGAGTCGAGATTGAAAAGAATTTTCAAGCTCGACAATATAATTGTTTGAGCTTTAGGTTGACTTGATTAAGCTCGATTTTACTAATTAGCTCTAAATTATTACCTGCTTGAACTTGAAAGTTTTAATTCAATAAAATATTATATACAATTGAAGTATTTTTACTTAAAATTTATAACATAGCTTAATATTGTAATACATATAATATCAATAGTAGCAATGTATATTCTTCTAAAAGATACAAAAGTCTATACGGATTTATAAGTATAGACATCGATGGCTCGAATCAAATAAGCTTGAGCTCTGCCAAATAAGTTCACGTCTTCAACCTTAATTTTTGTCTATTATATAAAGAATTGATATCAAATTTTGAAATAATTTATAAGTTGTATCTCTCTCATGCAAGAGGTGGCTTCCAAGTCTAGTAAATAGGCGCCGATCACCAAATAGTGCCGCTTGTGGGAAGGGGCCATATATGTGCATCTTTTTAACCCTAACAGACTTCTATTAATATCAAAATTTATCACGTATTAATGAAATCAAAGTCTTGAAATAATTTATAAACTGTTTAATTCTTGTCAATCATTCACTCTTCCAATTAGATTTTTAAAAAAGAAAAATAAAATGATAGCGCCGTTATATGTAGTGACAAAAAAATATTTCATAAAATTAAGCTTTTCATAATTAACGTAAATATAATTCTATATAATTTAACAATATTAGCTATCACCCCAAAATATTCTTTATTAATTGGGATCACTCACTTTAGTTCTATATTAATAGAAGAGAAAAAAAAAAAAAAATCCCTAATATTTTCATTTTCACTTTGCAACTCTAGGACATATCTTCCATTGCGAAAAAGAACTTGCTATTGTCTTCTCAGATCCGGTACCTCGACTCCACCTTCAGTCAAACACCGTCACCAATCACTCGCCTTCCATCACAAATCCACTCGCCCACACTCTGAGGTCCGACGCGTTATGATTGGTCCAATACAACTCTGGCATGCTACCGCCTACCCCTCCCATTCAATGATTCCAATGATGCCCTTATTTCTTGATTTAGGAATAACTACCTCAGTTCCCACCCACGAGGTTCGAGCTAATTATAAAAATATTTTCATAATTTGAGAAATTTCAATCACACCTGCTGTATTAACAAGGTTGTAATTAAATAATTTAGTCAATTTATTATATTTTTTGATGGTCTAATTATAATGTCCAAAAAATATTATTGCAATATCTCAAATTATAATAAGTATTTTCGTAATTAGATCAAATATCAGAAGCCACTGAGGTAAATTATCTCTTTAACTAAAGCTACTAGTTTTGATTATCATCAATTGCTTGAACACTGACCAATTAATTAAAGAAATTATACTGTTATACTTGATTTGGATTAATAAGTGATTCTTTGAATATGAATTGAGCTGTAGTGGTTTGATTAATCTGGATCACTTAAAATGTTAGATCACATTGAACAAAATCTTTTGATACTTAAGTCAAATTAAATCATTGGAAGTATCGAGGAAGATGCTCAAGTTGTGCTTTAAATTGATTCTAAGACAATTGGAAAGAATATTAAGGTCAAATTAATTTGAGGCAATTAGATAGAAATTCAGGATCTAAACATTACATATCACGTGATATATGATCCATAGTATCTATACTAATATAGGGTCCACCATGTGGCTAAATCAATGCTGATGACTTGACATAATTTGAGTCATCAGTATCGTTTAGGTAAATAAACAAGATATATTTATATTTTAGTAAGGTCGAATCAAATTGACCCAACTCGCAACTTAATTTCATGAATTTTATCCAAATTGAATATTCATTTAACTTATAATGGATATTCTGATCATTTTATTACTGCTCACATAAATTTATTAATCAAGGCATATGAAATTTTAGTAAAAAATTTAAAAAAAAATATTGAAATTAGGACAACTAATTATTTGTGGAGTGCTGATATCAATGCTTTCATTACGCGTGAAAACAAACAATTAATTATGCAAATATATAAATATTAATAAATGGACAAAGAAAATCTAAGGAGCAGACCAAAATTAAGACGATGAAAAATAATTAGAAAAGAGGGGGAACTTTGGGCAAGCCCCCTCTTTCTCTCTCCTCTCTCTATCTATCTCTCTCTTCTAGCAAAAGTCTCTTTGACCATGCCCACCACCTCCATCTCCTTCTTCCCTTCTTCCTTCTATCTGCTTTAATCTTTCCTCTAAATCGAATTATATATTTCATCTTTCACATTGAATTTTTCCACCATACATTGCTGCTTTTTTTTCTTTCCATTATTCATCGGTGTTTATGTGTTTTTATGATTGATAAATCGCCGCTGATCTTTGTTCAATTCCTGTTTGAATGAATATTCCGAATCCCTTGATTTGATTTTGAGAGGGAAAAAGTTGGATTCGTTTTGTTTTATTTTTTTCTATTGAGAAATGGGTAGCTGTTTCTCCAGCTCAAAAGTATGTGGTTCCAACAGCAACGCACCTTCTACCTCGGGGTCGCACCACCAAAACCGCCGCTCCTCCGCCGCATCGAAGCCTCCTGCCACGACCTCTTCCACGGTTACAGGGAAAAAACAAGAGGGCTCTCACAATAATCATCATAAGGCGAAGGAAAATCATAAAAATCAACAACAACAGAAGCATTCGCAGCAGATTATCAAGAATAGTTCGAAGCGGCCAACTGGGGTGATACCGTGTGGAAAGAGAACAGATTTTGGGTATGATAAGGATTTTGATAAGAGGTATACCATTGGGAAATTGTTGGGACATGGCCAATTTGGTTATACATATGTTGCAATTGATAAGTCTAATGGAGATCGTGTTGCCGTTAAGAGAATAGAGAAGAACAAGGTAATATATTTCCTATTTTCTTTTCTCATTTTTATCCATAATTTTTGTGTATTCTTTGACAATTGGTTGAATGAGGTGTGTTATAGCTTTTGTTTATTGTTGAATTCAATTTCTAGATCTTTATAGCCTTTTTTCTTAAAGAGCATAATTTGGATTTTGAATATCTATGGAATATTTAAATTCCAACATTTATTCGGCATAGAAACTCTTTCCTTCTGGAAATGGGAGGGTTGACCTTGGCAAAAGGGATATAGCATAGATGAAGAAGTTTGTTTAAGAATATTTAGGTATTGCTGGTGGAACAATCTTGCTATTTATAGCATGAACTTGCATCTTGTTGTGGTTGTTTTACGCCTCGGGCAAAAGATGAAATTCAGTAGAAAAATTGTTCAGTTAACTTCTTACTCCTTTGACATATTAATACTTTTTTCAAGATTGATAGATATGTAGATGAAAGATCTGTAAAATTGCTCTTTAAGTTATTTTTCAGTATCAATTTCTGTACTAAGAAAGCCGTGTAGTGAACAAATTCCTGAATACATGACAGATGGTTCTTCCTATTGCTGTTGAGGATGTCAAGCGAGAAGTGAAGATATTGAAGGCTTTAGCAGGCCATGAGAATGTGGTTCACTTCTATAATGCTTTCGAAGATGATTCTTATGTATATATAGTGATGGAGTAAGTTTTAGCTTCAAACTTCATTGGTTGTGTTAAACATTTTACCCGCATTAAGTTGTTTGTAACTGGACCTATATGATTGACCTGTGATCAACTTTTTTCTTCTTTATAGGTTATGTGAGGGGGGAGAATTGCTAGATCGTATTTTATCGAAGTAAGCATTCCAAGTTCTTTATTTAGTCTTTGGTTTGTGACTGCATTCGTGGTATGAGATTTTTTCTTTGCTGACTTAATTTTCTCTGACAGAAAGGATAGCCGTTACACGGAGAAAGATGCTGCAATTGTTGTAAGGCAAATGCTTAAAGTTGCAGCTGAGTGCCATTTACATGGTTTTGTACACCGTGATATGAAGCCAGAGGTGTGTGCAAAATTATTCAATTTTAGTGGGACTGTGCTGATTGATGTTCTAAAGTAATTTTTTTCCTCAGAATTTTCTATTTAAGTCCCCAAAAGTGGATTCACCACTGAAGGCTACAGATTTTGGTCTTTCAGACTTCATAAGACCAGGTATGAGATATAAACTTGTCGTTGTCCATGCATTATGTGTTTACTTCTATTTGGCGATGCTAAAATTTTAAGATATCTTTTATTGTTTCTCTCATTCTTCACAAACTCTTCGAACTTTTATCAGGAAGGAAATTCCAAGATATTGTCGGCAGTGCATATTATGTTGCTCCAGAGGTATTGAAGCGTAAATCTGGCCCTGAATCAGATGTATGGAGCATTGGTGTAATCACGTACATTTTGCTCTGTGGCCGGCGGCCCTTCTGGGACAAAACAGAGGATGGCATATTTAAGGAGGTGAGGTATTACAATTGTGTTCATATATTTCATGATCTGAAATGTTGTGTGATCCCACAACATTTTCTGGATCTACCATAGAATTGGATATCAGGATATTTCAAATAAATTTACTTTCCTAATTCCTAGTTTCCAATATCGTTGTCCTTGAATTTCCAGTGTTATTATCATTAATTTTTTAACCCATCCTTGAAGATACATGTAAGAGTTGTGGCTTTTGAGATTAGTGCATTTATTGTATTTATTTTAACTAGGTTATAACTTCATCTTTGGTGTCTATAGGTTTTACGGAACAAGCCTGATTTTCGGCGCAAACCGTGGCCACAAATAAGCAATGCTGCTAAAGATTTTGTAAAGAAGTTACTCATAAAAGATCCTCGTGCAAGACTTACTGCAGCCCAGGCCTTATGTATGTACTGTTAACTCTCAAACGCTAATGCTTTAAAATGCTATAAATAAGTGAGCAGATAGTTGTTTACTTCCATTACATCAATATCTCTTTAGGCACAGATAATTACCTTCTATACTTGCATTCACTTTATTTATAGTTGTTGTTAAATAATTGGCACTTTTGTGACTGCTGTGCAGCCTTTTGTATTATCTATCTTCTTGACATAATATAACCTCAGGCATTGTTAATAAATAAACAGCCTATACCTGGACTGTTGGTCTTTGCTATGTAATCTGGTAGTGCTTCAATCATTGTGAAAGAATTCACATGCCAGAGGCAAGATTAATGTTGCTCTAAATTGTAACTATTTTATTTATCTGAAAAACAAGCTTGGGCCATGCCTAAATGACCGACCACTCACTATCGGGGTTTATTTTGGGGAAAAAAAGAATAGGAAATTTAGAGAACTTATGTCTCGAAGAATCTTGTATTCTCTTTCTGAACTAGATTTCTAGTGGTGCATTATGCCCCTTTTAGCTCTTAATTTTCCTTATCCCTTTTCTCTTTCAGATGAACAATACTGACATGACCCAATTTTTTCTTTTTGTATGTGTGTTTTTCTTTCACATGAACAATATCTCATGTGTATGTTTTTCTTTTACTTCTGGTCTATGTTGGTTGGGGAGAAGACTGTGGAAGAAAGTAATTAGTAGATTAACGGGTTTCAGAAAACAATTAGTTTGGGGAGTCAAAAGGTCATTCAGTCATGAATATATCACATTAAAAGCGTTGTCAGAGATATTTTGACCTTTTACCCCTGTGATTCATGGTTGTTTGGCTTTTTTGACCTGAACTATTTTTGGGTGCTTATGTAATTGATGTATTAGAAGGGGGCATTGCTATAATATTGATATTGGATAGGGAGGTCTATACAATTTTTTATATGTAATAAAAAGGAGTGTTGTTATTTTTGAATGATTTGATTTCTTGCTACATTTGAACTTGATAGTTTTTTGAAGTGAACCCTACATCCTTTCTCCAAAGTGCATAGCTCTTATTTTATTTCCTCAATCATTTCCTATTTCACATTAATATTCGATTGCAATATAAGTATTCTCTTGCAAAGTTCTGCAATATCTCGCCATTTTGCTAGCCAACCTTTGCCATGACCAATTTTTGCCTATGGAGATGCTTTGAGAATTTCAATATGAAAACTGGGAAAAAATTGATAAAATTTAGACTATTTAATATTGAGTTGATAGAATTTAGGTTTTGATTTGAGTGTATCCTGTCCAGCACATCCATGGGTTCGAGAAGGAGGTGAAGCTTCAGAGATTCCTCTAGACATTTCTGTTCTGTCCAACATGCGGCAATTTGTGAAATACAGTCGATTTAAGCAGTTTGCCCTTCGGGTACCTCATTCTTTTATATTAGTTGAAACTTCTATTGGCTTTCTTAGGATATACACATTGTTTATTCAATTTTATCGGGATCAATTCAATACTCCAGGCATTGGCTAGCACACTTGATGAGGAGGAACTGGCTAATCTTCGAGATCAGTTTGATGCAATTGATGTGGATAAAAATGGTGTCATTAGTCTTGAAGAAATGAGACAGGTTAGTTTGGGTTGAACGTTTTCCGAGTAACATTCTCTAAGAACTCCCCGAAACAAATCCAAAGTATTTCCAAGTTTCTATAGCACCATTTGTTCATTTCTAGCCATCATGTTAAATTTACAACTTTGTATTTCTTAGGCCTTGGAGAAGGATCTTCCATGGAAAATGAAGGACTCCCGTGTTGTTGAAATCCTCCAAGCGGTATGTTTCTGTCGCAAAGGAAGTTTAGAATAAGCTCTCTCAATCATTCTTATATGAAATTTTCACTCCTCGTTATCTCATGCAATTTCATCTGTTTCTGTGAGCAGATTGACAGCAATACTGATGGACTTGTAGATTTCTCGGAGTTTGTTGCTGCAACACTACATGTTCATCAATTGGAAGAGTATAATTCGGCAAAATGGCAGCAAAGGTCACAGGCTGCTTTTGAGAAGTTTGATGTTGATAGAGATGGATTTATAACTCCAGAAGAACTTAAGATGGTTAGTGAAAATGTTCTTTTCTTCTTTCAAGCAACATACTATATATGTCCAAACCCAGAATCTTTAACAACAATAACTCGACTTGTTCAAATAGAAAATTTAAATTCATTGTAGGCTGTTGTTCGATATCGAATCATCTGTGACATGGCATTTTCTCAAATTCCTCGCCATATACATTTTTAGCATCCTATCACTTGCAATGATATATCTGAATAAGAGGGATTTGGTAAACTTATTGAAGCATAGCTTATTTTTAGATGAAGTTGTTGAAATAGGCGTATAAAATAGGATCTCAGGGCTAATGAGATGCTACTAATGACAATTTTGTAATTAATATGGTTCAAAATTAAGAGAATATCATTCTCGCATTCCTTGCGTCCTTAGAAAAAGCTTATGTGATCCTAACATCTTATTTTGGAAACTTATATGCTCTTTTTTATTTAAAATTCCTCATAAGCTCTCAAACATCTTGACATGTTCTGAACAACTCATAAGCTCACCCAAACGCCCTTGTGGTGGCCTACTGCAATACATTATTCTTTCAAAAATCTAAAATTGCAGCCGGGATTCGCCTTATAAGCCTGACCCATTGTCACACGTTCAACTACATTTCACAATAGTTACCTTTCTGGTCCCTTTATTCTAACGACACATCACTCCTCAAAACATCTTGACGAAAAGCATCGACATTTGCTCATACACGACATATACTCACACATCTCCTTTTGTGCCACAGCACACAGGCCTAAGGGGCTCGATAGATCCACTTCTAGAAGAAGCAGATATCGACAAAGACGGAAGGATTAGCTTATCTGAATTCCGCAGACTTCTAAGAACTGCCAGCATGAGCTCACGGGGCGTGAATAGTCCTTCTGGATATCGAGCTGCACATAAGATGTAGTTTCAACGAACGAGGTATTTTGAAACTTTCATGAGTCTTGATAATAATGACAGTATCTCTAGAGTTCGTTTCTGCAGAACTTTTCACCGGGGAAATATTCTCATATACTGTTGTCGATGTTCTGTGGGTCCCTCCGGATTTGTGGTAGTTAGAGTCAGTTGTAGTCCTCAAGAAAGAGGGTTTGTCTTACTGTAAATTTGTGTTGGTTCTCAAGTATTTATGTAGTTTGTCTTTGCAAGATGTGTATGATGTTGTGATAGTTAATGAAAAAAGTGTTGTATACTTTGTTTTGTTCCCTTTTTGGAATAAGTGTCAAGTTTATATATTTACTTCTAGTGCATGTAAGCACAAGATTCTATAAATTATAAATACTAGCCAAATTTTAAAGTGATGAAATTAATAGAATTTGGTAATGCACAAGTTATTGGAATTAAAAAGAGTGATACTGGCAATTTTATTTTTTATTTTCTTTTATGTATGAGTAAGATGTTTTTCTTTTTTTACTTATAATGTAATAAGAAACTCTTCCCATTGTTTTATTTCTTTTATGCGTTGTGGTTTATGTTTTTTTTCGCTTCCATCTACGTACGAAATACATTAATTGGAGATATTATGCGATGGCAAAATTATCACCCTAGATTTGTCGTCTTTTTTGAATTATCACAATATTTTTTTTCAACAATATCTTTGAAAAAATATTTTTTTTCTGTATTTCGATTCTCTAACACTAGAAAAAATATTTAGATAATTCTTTCATATGCCCAGATGCAAAAGCGACTGTTAGTTTGCCTCTATGTATAAAGGACCACCAAATAAATTTACATAACTGACAATTATTTTGCTCCAATAATTAATTTTTTCTTCACTATATCACATCTGAGTAGTTTATTGTATTTTCTTCCTTTTAATTATAACTATCTTTTGTATAAAATAATTAATAAAAATATGATTCATATGCATTTAGACATAATTATACTTAATTTGTGTGTATTCGATATTTAAAATATATTTAGTATATTCAATACAATTGCATATATAATTAAAAAGAGATGAGTAGACTTTTTATCAGATTGCAAATGATTGTTAAAGTGAGTTAATATTAAGAGATAAATCATGAACATTACACGAAAAAACATACTGTTAAAGGTCTCATACTTTATTACATAATATGAATACATTACATTTATACTCCTTCCAAAAATTATCAAATATGCTTTAGTCAATAAATTGTAATGATTACTACTCCATTGGATTAGAACAAAGTACAAAGGTTACAATGTCATTTTTTCTTTTCTTTTCTTATTTTTTTTTTAATTTCATTCAATGTACAGCACAACAAATAAATTTTAAGATCAAGTTCAGTTTTCACCAAACACAGATAATACTGACATGAACCAAAGAACAACAAAGAGATATTTACAGACCCCAGACTTTGCAGTATAGGTGATCAGATTAGCTCCAAAGATGTCTCAGATTGAGCCGATTGACGAAGTAAAAGTCCGCATTCTCTGCAAATCCGGTCGTTCTTAGCATTCATAATCCCAGGCATTCGATGAATGTCAGTATGAGTTGCGGAGCATGGCTCTAGCACATTGAATTGTGAGTCATACGTTGTCTACGTTATTGGAAGCTCTACTTTGGGAAACTTGGGAGGAAGATTAGCTCGAACAACTTTCATTTTTGACACTTTTCGTCTCCTGCTGCTGCCCCGCTGTTTGTTCGCTCCTCTCTCTTGGTGGCAACTCCTAAGCACAACGAACAATGGTCAAGACGTTAAGACTCAAAATGATAAGTTCATCTTGGCTAAATTTTACATTCTTGCGGACTAAAAAACCAACCTTCATTACTGTAGCTCCTGGTACTTTAAGTTCCAGATCAGTTGCTACGTCGTTAGAATTATCAACACTTCTACTATGGCTACTTCTCTCAGTGGAATTTTCGGGCCCAGAGATGTAGGAAGTTGATGCATTTAAGGTATTTGGCTGGTCGAGTCGGTGTATAACAGGAGCAAGATACGGGATAAAAGTCGAAGTGGGATTGGGAGTGGCCGTATGATGAGTTGCAAGGAAAGGTAATGGCTGGATTATTTGATGCACTGGAAGTCCAACTGGAAATGGATATGGTTGGGCCATCCACGGAACCATAAACCTTTGACTTTGATGATGCTGAGCTTTTAGACCATTAATGTCAGATTTTAGAGACACTTTCTCTTGTCTGAGCTCGTTCTTCTCTTGTGTTAACTGTTAAAGACGCATAATCTGATCCGTAAGAAAAACAATAAAAAGGTTTTATTGCATGAATGGATCATTACCTCGTGTGACTCTTCGCAAAGTACTGCATGTTCTGCCTTTAGTTTGGTGACCTCAGAATTTAAATCCTTTAGCACTTGAATTGTATCAGTAAGCACGGATGCCTTGTCGTTCTTGGGCCGACCCGGATCTGAATTCTCAAGAGAATAACAAGATTTATCGCATCAAATTTCAAGAATGACGATTATAACTCCAAAGTGCAAGAAGAAGCTATGGAAGACATGATGCATTTTTTCACCTAGTAGATTTCCCAAGTCTTGAAACTGCTCGTTTAGCTTATCTCGTCTCAGTTTCTCACGATCTGCTTTCAGCACTTTCCTAGTGGTTACTGCATCATTGACCTCCACATCATTGATTTGTCTGTGAGAACTAAAGGAGAAGCAAAGTCACATTCCTTAAAGATGGATAAAGTGGATTCACAAATACTAAATGTACAGGCAAAACTCACAAGTTGATAGTATATACAGAATCATTTTGTATTTGTCAGCATGCCAATGCAACAAGCAAACAAACAGAAGGGCAGACTGAAAAAATATGGCAATGCAGAATTTACAAATATTCTAGTTTCTACGCGAGATTTCAATCACCATTCGAGACTACCCTGGACCTTTTCTTATCACATTCTTAATCCCCTTATTGTAGTCAAATGAGCCACAGGGAAATAAGTATCAAAGAAATCCATTCCCTCTTTTTGCTTAAAACCTTTGACAACCAGTCTGGCCTTAAGCTTATCAATGATTCCATCAGACTTAAGTTTCTTCTTAAAGATCCATTTATTGAATTAGGTAGGATATATTATTTAGTGTGGGTTAAACTTATGTTTACTTTGCTTGATTTAAAATTGTACTAAGCCCAAGAGATGGCCCAGGCCCGGGAGAAGAATACAAATTTCCTTGATAAATTATCAAGGCAAGGAGGGTGTGATTGGATAATGAACCCAACATTTCAATTTTTTACTCAGGTTTCCTCTTCTATTTTTACTTCTATGTGTTGTCAAAAATCAAGAGAACAAAGGGCTATGGCAGTCTGGCCGAAATGGAAGACAATAAATTTTCTTTTTTCTCTTTCAGTTCACATTAAAAGGAGTATTTTAGAAATTTACACTAATTTATCATCTATATCTTATCAATCAATGTAAACATGGTGCAATTTATGTCACTTATTTAATCTTTCAAAGTAAACACATGATAATCATTATAAACCAAGCACGTCTCACACTTAATCTTACATTCTGTCTATCACACACTTATTTCATCTATAAAAGTACATGAGCCATTACTTGTAGTTAGAGGAAAATCATGAAAAACCATTTCCTGCCCACAACCTTGATTCATGAAGGTCTAATACATATTCGAACGAATACTTTATCTGTCATGCCCCAGGCCCACGGTCCCGTTGGATGGGAATTGCAGCCAACCTCAAATTATGAAGAACTTGTTTGAAAGGAATATATATAATCCAATACTAGCACATGAGTTCTTTAACAAAGCTTGTAAGGTGATGACTTTTGTATTTCTTAATCCATGTTAGATGGGACATCACAATCTCCCCTCCCTTAGAACATGACGTCTTCACCGCCTCATAACACAGTCCAAAAACAGTCACTATGTATTGGGATCCTAAAGATAGCTCCTACGGATACAAGAGCTTGCTCCCGCACATGTGGGGCTTTGTCTGTTAGGTAAAAGAGTGGCTTCCACACACATAATACTTTGCCTCACATTGCACCTTGCTTAGGCTCTACTACTATTTGCCTTCCCATCCTGCTGCTGTTGTGCAATCTAAAATTGAACTATAAACAACTTTTTTATCCACCGATCACACGGGAGCTCTCTACCCAAAGCTTACAAGTTTGATAACCTATTATCCATGGGGAATGGACATCAAATCATCCCTTCTACAAAGCTTAACAAATGAAACAAAATAAACAAAACAGAACAAAAACTCTATCTTCCTAATAATTAACAATAACCCCACATCACAATCATGATGTTCTTTCCATTAAAATCAACAGCAAGCATAACCACCGTCTGTATGCAAATATTATATCCCAAAACCAGGCTCCTCAACACTATCAACATGCTAAAACAATTTACTATAAGTACAAACAGTAGTCAAAATGTTCATCCTCTGAGACCCCTGAAGAATATTGCCAAAGAAAATACACAAAAATATAACAATACGAAGGAAAGGGAAAAAACAATCAAACCTGGATTCAAGAGAATCTTCATCTGTTTTCAATTTATCCATTGATTTTTCAAGAACTTGGAAGCAAAACTGAGATGAATATGGAGTCTGAAGTGGGTTGAGACTTGAGATTCTCAAGAACTGGAATATTGCTGCGTTTTGTACTTCATGATTTTTTTATTTGCTTAGGACTTGTGTTGTGCACAAGCCCAGCTGGTCCAGGTAGAGTATTCTGTGTTGACTAACTAACCATGGTTAAGACATCACTAGTTAGACAACCCATGGGACAAATGAAATCTTGAACTTAGACTAGGTTTTGAGGTATTAGGCTTATGTTCATAGTGTGCTTGAAATGGAAACATACTTATGGCCATTGTTCGCATAAAGGTTAAAGGGGAGCGAAGGTAACTGTTTCGATTCCATTAAATATTTCGGCATGAACCTAACAATTTCGCAAAAATTATTGATTTTTTTTTTTTTTTGGCAAATTTGCAAAAAAATTAAAATGCAAAAAATTGTATTAACTATGTAGTCATTTTCCTCTTATTTGTTTTCCTCCCATCTAAAATTTTTTCTTCTGTTGTTTCTACCTCACACAAATGACCCATCTTCACCATAGCCATATCCCTTATATCTCTAATCCAAATAACAATATTCTTTTTTCTCCACGAATCGCCTCTATTGTTCGATAAATTGGCCTATCATTCTATTGCAAACAATTTGTTCTATAGTTTCACACAAAAACTTTCTCATACCAGAACAATATTGAAACTATGAAGATCGTTCACATTCTTATTTTAGTTATTTCGTCGACATTTTATCGTCTCGACAAATCATGATTGTACCTGAATGATAGTTGGTGTTAGACCATCATTCTTGGCTAACCATTTGAAGTTATGAACCATCGACTTGGAGTAATTATGTAAGGTAGCTTTCCGCGTATTGTTTTACCCTTAACTTAGCCCAAACATTATTATGCTTCCAAAGAAGAGTTTGTCTATCCAATGGCTTTGGATGACTCCAATACACAAAACCTTACTTTGGTTGGATTTCTGACTAATTTCATGATTATATTTTTCATGATAATTAATATATTTTATAGTGATAATTTTATCTTCTTTAAGATGTGTGATTAGTGTTACAAGCTTTCATAATCATATTGGATCTAGTTTGGTTGATTTGATTTCATTTGATAATTGCTTGATGAAAAAAGAAATGGCGTTTGATAAATGTAGACGATTAATTTTTTGTCCAATAAAAAAGTGACACGTGTAAAATTACAAACTAAATATCAATTAAAATATTTCTGTTTATTATTTTGAGAATTAATAAACTAATTCCAAAAGAAATAAATAGAAATTGATTGATATTTATATTTGGACAAATCAAATCCCGCCAAGTGTCAAGATGAGGTGTTGCAGTCGATGAAATCAAATTCTGCAGTCAACAAAATCCTAATTCAATTAAATTGCGACAAGTGGCATATTTAAATATGTGAACCAATCAAATTAAAGCATTAATTTGATATTATCTGAAAAATAATATAAAAATTTAGAAGATAATTATCCAAAAGAGTTTGTAAATCTTTGGATTTTATCAAAAGAAGTCCAAGTGGGCTAGGAATCTTAAACCCAAGCGTCTATATAAAAGGGTGATCTACAGCTCATTCAACACACAACAAGTCATTCACGCTAGAGAGGAGATGAAGGAAGTCCCAGAAGTTTTCTCTATGAAGTTTGAAAGAGATTTACGGCATTCCAAGTGAAGATCAAGACGTTTGTCGCTAGTTCTTGGAGATTTTATTATTTGATTCGAGATCAAGCTGCGAAACCCTCGGATTTACGTTATTGGAGGAAGATTCGAAACTCAAAGAAGATCAAGCAAAGGATTTTACCCCAAAATTTATTAAAGTTCAGACCCAAGTCCAAATCCAAGTTCAAGAAGATCCTGGCATTTGTCTAGAAATTCACCAAGTTTTACCTTTGATTCGAGAACAAGGCGCGAAGTCCCTCGAATTAACGTTATTGAATACGAGATTACGCTCAAGGAATATCAAGGCGTAGAATCGGCTTCAAATTTCAAGTTCTAAATTTCAAATTCTAGTCTCAAGTCCAAGTTTTCGAAGAAAAAATCAGGAAAATATTATTTTCTCCAAAACTATAATTTTTTCGAATTTTCATTTGTTGCATAATTTTCGCGGCGAAATTTGTGTGAACAATAAATAATCTCGAGGGAAGGTGAGTTTAATTATCATCCATTTCAATCTTATAATTATGGGCCTAAGGAGTTGCTATGAGCTCTAATATTTAATATCAAACCAATCAAACTAATGATTATATTGGATAAAAAGTCATTATCAAATCAAATCATTCCAACCAAACTAGACCAAGGAGCTTCTTAGGAACCAACTTTATATTTTAAGCTTAGTTTTTCATTGGGTAACTAAAAGTAGAAAAGTGTCACTAGGTATTTCAGCAAGTAAATCGTGACTTTAAGCATTTAATTGGTGTCATTGGACATTTAAATATGATGCCATTAACATTTTATTGGTGCTATGGTATTATTTGCACTTGAATACGATAATGTTTGGAAGTATGTACGAGTTGTCTGATAATCAACTTTAGAGCACTCTTCATCCATATATTCATATAAGAGGGTTAACTTCAAGGACAAAATACTTGCAATACTTCACTTGAACAACAAAGTACTTTAGACAATTTAAGTTGAGATGGTGAATTGTTATTAAGTTATTGTCAAAATGTAATGTTAAAATGAATAAATTTTTGAATTGATGTAGTGAGGTTTATCGAAACACTATAATATATTATAAAAGACTACGAGGAGAAGTACATGCCTAACTCATAAACAATAATAAAAAATTAGAGAGATGAATGAGTAGTTTGATAGCAAAGTTTTCATCCCTGATTCATCTCCATAAATAGATACGTCGTTAGCTTGGGGGGAGGGGGAATTAGGATCAAAATTAGCTCTTAAAAATGTTGCAAATGGCATTGTTGGTTAATTCGTCCTTTCATTTATCCCTTAATGTCACGGTAACGAATAAATATCACTTTTAGTTCCATACGTTATATTGAGTGTGCTTTTCGTGACAATTGTTTCAATTTACTTATATTCGTTCTTATAACTCCCAATTTATCTCAAATTTGGTCATTTGGCCTCCATTCCTTAATTATTAAATGGCAAAACGAGTGTGTTCATTTTTTCAGGCACAAAATTCCTTTTGCCGTTTGGTAATTAATAAGTAAAGAGGAGCCAAAAAAACAAGATAAATTGAGAATTGTGAGGCCAAACACTCTAAATGACAGGAGTCAAAACTGTACTGCACCTATTCGACCAAAAGTGAATTTTACCCTGGCGGTAAACAGTAAAAAAAGCGGGTTTCTTCTATTTTCTTTCTTCTTCTTCTTCTTCGTGGGCACTTTGCAGCTATAGTCTGTACCACAGACACTGACACACAGAAATAGTCTGTCAAGTGAAGTATGAAGATAGTGACGTACAACGTGAACGGGCTGAGACCTCGAATCTCACAGTTTGGGTCTCTTCGCAAATTGCTCGATGCTTTTGACGCCGATATCATCTGCTTTCAAGTTTCTCCCAAATCTTTTTACATGCATATACATACATGATTTTTTTTCTGTATCTCTGTAAAAATTTGGATTTGTTCATTGATCATTTCTTTTCCCATTCCAGGAGACGAAGCTGTCGAGGCAAGAATTGAGAGCGGATTTGGTGCAGGCGGAGGGTTATGAGTCCTTTTTCTCTTGCACCCGCACTTCTGACAAAGGCCGAACCGGATATTCTGGTGCCGATTGCTTCTTTCTCCTGCTGATGTCGTTATATATATGTATATATAAATGTTCATTGCTATTTATGTGGGTTTCATCCGTATGTACTGTGGTCTTTGGTTGTTTTTTGTTCAGTAAAGGCTGGAATTTGGGGTAATGGCTTCTCGTTTCAACTAAATTTGTTATTTGTTATATATTTACTGAGTAACATGTGAAATAAGGTTTGCTTCCGTTGTACCTGAAGATTTCAAGCTTTATGCTTAGTGGGTCCTGTGTTTGCATTCATACAAAACTGTGTTTGGATGTGTTTTTATTCTGTGGAAACCTGTCTTGGGAGAAGAAAAAACATTGTGCTGTGTTTGGTGTGCCTTTACAAAATATATATTCTCTGAGCATTTATCCTTTATACCTTGACAGAGGTGGACGTATTTTCAGAGATGAAATCTCATTTCCAGGGAATATATCTTTGAGGAGAGTGCAACTTTTGAGGAAATAATTCTCAAGGGGGCTGCTTATTGTTTGATTAAGGCTTTAGAATAAATAGTTCACATGCTTTTCTTATATATACATATCTACTTCATATGAGTATATGAACTGTGTTTTTAATATACATGTTCAAAATAATTAGGAAGCAAAAGAAGAAATTTAGCAGATATATAGTGCCATGTTTTCCTTAACTCATTTTCAGAGAACAGATATCCAAAGCCATTTTTGAGTTTGAAATGCACAAAAGCCATCCAAACATTCTTTCCACATCAAATCAAGGTTTTCATACTATGTTATCCAGTCAATATCCCAATTTTCTTGATTCTTCTCAAGTCTCAAAAATTGCATTCACCAAAGCAATATTAGAATTGCATTCTGTGGAAATGAAAACCCATTCTGACAACGGGTTTGTGTAGTGGCTGATTAAGGGGACTACATTTGCCTGCATGTGATGCACTTGCGTGGAAAGCCTAGTCTTTATTCAGCATAATGCTGTGTAAACTACTAAAGAATCCCTAGGTAATGAGATTAGAAGCGCATTCTGTGGGCATTTGACTCCATAGTAATCCCAAAGCTTAACAATTTTTATATTGATTAAAGAATTTAAATTGTTTGCTTGTCCAGATTAATATTTTAAAGAAGTTATGAATAAATTTAGAGCATAAAATGGTTATATGAGGACAATTCATTTTTCCCTTTGCTTGTGTTAGAGTACTGTTTATGATCTCGTGGAGAAGATAAAGTTTGTCTATTTATTTTATATGTTTAATCAGGTGTGGCAACATTTTGCCATGTCAAGTCTGCATTTTCGAGCGATGAAGTTGCTTTGCCAGTTTCTGCGGAGGAGGGCTTCACGGGTGTTCTTTCCTCAGGGTTTGGCTCCAGGAAAAGTGAAGATTCTTCAATAGCTGATGGGCTAGAAGATTTTACCACTGATGAGCTTCTGAAAATTGATGGAGAAGGACGCTGTATCATAACTGACCACAAGCATTTTGGTAAGATCAATACTGCAATGGAAGAGCTTCCTGTGAAGGCTTATTCTTTGCAAAATTGTCTTTCAGAACCTGAAAGGGGACATTCTTTATTCCATCGTTTTACAGCCTGAGTCTGATCTGTGGTTTAGTATTTGTTACTAACAGGTGATTTTCTTTTTCTTTCTTTTTTTCCCCCCCTGCAGTTCTTTTTAATGTGTATGGGCCTAGAGCTGAATGTGATGATAAAGAAAGAATCCAATTTAAGCTCAAATTTTTCAGCATACTACAGGTAATTGATTTGTCCCTTAAATGTTGAATATAATGGTCTAAAACGCTCAGCCAATGGTCTCTGATTTCTTACTGGAAATATTTCATGTCCTCTTATTACTTTTAAATTAAGTGGACGAAAATTTAGTTTGGGTGGTATTTCCGATTAGGGGACTAGAATTGCTTATAAATAAAATTCTTGAAGTCTGTCAGAAATGGGTAATCTTTGCCAGCCCTGAAAAAGTCATTTGCTTTCTGTTCCTTGTCTTTGGTAGTTGCCTTTTGGGTGTCATGGAGTAAATGAATTGATTAACATCAGTGGAAATATACGATATAAAAGTCACCATTTTTGGGTACATACAAATTAAGGAATCAAATTTTTGACAGTGATTGTGAGGTTCTATTCATTGTTCTTTCAAAATTTTCAACATTTTGATCGCTATAGTTGGTGAAATAATATCACATTTCTTTTATTGGACACGAATGATTCTATTCATGGGTACAACAGGCCGTTCACTTCAGTTGATTATTGATCTTGGCTACTGAGCTTCATGCTTTTAGAATAATGTTAGTGATTTTGCTTTAGAAAAGGTGGGAGTCTCTTCTAACTCAAGGACGAAGGTTATTAGTCGTTGGGGATCTCAACATTGCTCCCTCTGCTATAGATTGTTGCGATGCTGCACCAGATTTTGAGAAAAATGAGTGAGTTGCTGCATGATTATTAGTTCTTTTTTCTGATGAGTACAAATTCTGCTTAAGAATTTGGAGGTTTGTGTTGGATATATAACTGAAAATAGATCATTTATAATTAGCTTTTGAACTTGCAGGTTTAGGACTTGGTTCAGATCTTTGCTGGTGAGAAATGGAGGTCATTTCTTTGATGTTTTCCGGGAGAAACATCCTGAGAGGTTCTAAAGCTTCCTAACTTTTGTATTTATTCCTTTTTTTAATCAACTACAATGAGATGTATCTAATATGGTATTTATGGCTTTGTTTTTTACTATGTTACTTGACCAACCGTTTTTGTGTTCTTCAATTATATGATAGAAGAGAAGCCTATACATGTTGGCCGACAAATTCTGGTGCAGAGGAGTTTAACTTTGGGACACGCATTGACCACATTCTTAGTGCTGGGCCATGCTTGCATACAGAAGAAAATCCAGGGCATAGCTTCGTGAATTGCCATGTTAAAGAGTGTGATATATTAACGCAGTTCAAACGTTGGAAACCTGGTAGTACGCCTAGGTAAGGGGATCGGACTACTGAGGTAAAGACATGTGATTCTAGGTTTTTGCAGGAAGGTGATATTTGCTCACACCAAGTAGGTCCCAGCTTCTAGCACTTTTATCCCTGTTGCCCCTTCATCTCTTTATTCTAGACTTCAAGGCCTGCTTGTATTTACCATTCCGTATTCTGAGTCACCTTCTCTTGGCTTTTCCTTTCATGAACTTCCTCTTATTTCTATCTTTTTCCTTTTTTTCTCCCCCCTCTCCCAATTACAGACATAAAGATATCAAGGGAAGAAATGGCAAATTGGAAGGCTCAGACCATGTTCCTGTCTATATGAGCTTGGTGGAGATCCCCAATATTCAACAGCACAACACTCCTTCACTATCTACTAGATATTGTCCCCAGGTCTATGGATGCCAACAGACGCTAGGTGCCGATTTAATTGTATATTATATTTGTAAATCTTGCATATATGTGAGCTTGTGTGTTGAAGTATTTTTTTCATCTTGTAGTTTGGTATGACTTGAATATGTGAAATACCATTGAAAAAGTTGTTTGCTTTTTAGTGTTCTTGTCAGTCATTTTGATCTATCATATACGTAATTGTGTTGGTTGATGAATTTTTGAGTCTGACTGTACAAAAGTAAGACATTGAGTTTCATTGTGGAGTTGCTTTCGAAGTTACGCTTAATAATGTCATGATGTGACCTTACTTTTGTTGGTTATAATGTTCTCGGATCTGTTTCTTGTCTGCTTCTGTTTTCGGACCGGTTTAGGCTGAGTAGTTAATATTTTTCCTTTTTCCCTCAAGGCCTTTCCTATTTGGACTAAATCTCAGAGATTAAAATTATTGAGATTGCATCCATATTTACGGAAGTGATAACCCAACATCCTTGATCATGACAAGGTTGTTGCTAAAAGTTGAGGCTCGATTTTGGCTCTATACAACACTCCCTATCGGTTTCCATCCTCATATCTCAAGCACAAGTCACCATTGTATTAGGGAAGGTAGGGGATCCTTGAGGTAACTCACCTCTATTCCTGGCAATAGAACTTGCCCACAGATGGTTTGTGAAGAGACGATGGTGGGGCTTTGGTTTAGTGTTGCTTTGGTCCTGGGCACTTTATGTTATACCGCAGAAGCCCTCTTTATCATTGTAGTATATAGATAAAGATCAGTGGATTTGTTCTCACTACTTTTGTTTATCCCTGTGCCATGCTTTACAGTGTCAATATTTGCGAGAAGGCAAGCTGCTGAAGGAATTAGCGTCTCTGAAAGATCCAGTTCCATATCAGATGATATTATTGTTGAAAAGTGTGGTCAACTCATTAAAAGACCCTTAAATGCCTGTAGCCCGTCTTCGACAGACTTGATTCATCAAGGTGTATCTTGTACACCAGATGACTGTTCTGAAGGCTCATATAAAGAATCATCTTCTGAGTTGCCTTGCTCTGAAATTAGTCGTACTAAATCATCTTCCTCTGTGGCTTGCAAGAAAAAAGCAAGACAAAGTCAGTTGTCTCAGCTTTCACTCAAATCATTTTTCCGGAAAACAGTAGGTGTCAGTGGCGATTCAACTAGTTTTTCTTCCACTGATAAGGAGCTTACTAAAGCCAATATCTCTACTCTTTACTGTGAATCAAATGGAACCATCAAAGAAGGTGGTGAGCATGATGCTGCAAAGAAGTGGCCGTCAGAGCAAGGCACATCAATGCGGGAAAATGATACCTCTCAACCTTCAGAAAAAGAAAAGAATAATGTGGCCTTAGCTGAGTGGCAAAGGATTCAGCAACTTATGCAAACTAGCATACCTCTTTGCCAGGGCCACAAGGAACCGTGTGTTTCTCGAGTAGTGAAGAAACCTGGACCGAATTTAGGTCGCCGATTTTATGTTTGTGCACGTGCTGAGGTATTTGTGGTACTATAATTGCTCTATTTCTAGTTGTCAAGCATCTGTGTTTGTTAAAAGTGATAAATAAGAAAATGCTGTTAGATCGCATAGCATCTGTGCCCATCTTTCAAAGATGTTTCCCCTCGAATTTTAATTTCCTTTTTTCCGTTACCAATCTTCTGGAAGTCATCCATTCTTTCTCGGTGCATTTTCTTTGCTTAAATCTACAAGTGCGAAGGCTATTGGTAATTTACCTTGCATTCTTTACCTATAGAATTACCTTGTCTGTGACACTATGTTTCAATATGGAAAGCTTTTGGGCTGATAAAACAAGGTTCATTGAATAAAGAAGTTTCTCTCGATGGATATATTTGTTCTTTTTGGAAACTCATGTTTATATATCTCAGGGACCTGCATCTAATCCTGAAGCAAACTGTGGTTTCTTCAAATGGGCTACGGCAAATTCAAAGAAGAAAAGCTGATTCTTATGGGCACTGGACCATTTTTCAATATTTAAATTTCAATAACGAAGCCATGTGTTCTATGGGCATCTTCCTGAGCTCTCTCAGTACTTCTAAGAAGGTATAAAGTTCATTTAACATTTCATCTTGCGCTCTCGGGGTAATTATAGAATACTAACTGAAATTTTGTTTTGTTTCTGTTTTAGTGACGTGCTTTTTGTACCACTTGAACATCTTAATGAAATCATGGCCCGTCATATTACTTGGTTCTTGCAAAAGAATCTGCCTACAGTACTTCCTTTCCCGCGTAAAAATGGAAGGAAAGAACTCTGTTGCTAAATCATTCTCCATTCAATCAGTGCCTTTGCTGCGAGAGCTTGGCTGGTTAGAATTCTGGTCTCTGGGCAGCAAATTGTTGATAAGCTTTCCAACAGAAGAAAGGCCTTGTGCTGGCATATATGTTTAATAAAATACAGCTGGCTGGAAGTGCAAAGCTATCAAACACCTCCACGCTGAATCTTGCATGAAAACAATGCAAGTGGATTTCATACCAGAAGGCATTAGTTTGGGACAAGAACTGGAGAAGACAACCATCTTATATATTGCACCGGCAGACCCCTATGGAAGTGATGTTCAGGAACACTATCCCGAATAGGTGAATATGTCGTTAACGAGCCTGAATAGGTGGTGGTGGTGTTGATAATTTTGACAGTGGTGCATGGAATTTGGACTGGATTATCAGTTGAAGAATTGTCCTTACGCAGCTCAGTTGAAATCATGATTTTTTGATCACTGGTTTAGCCATAGATTAGTGATGTGGAGAAAATGCTTTGCCTATAAAATATGGAGGTGAGAATCTGTTCTATCCTATGCTGGCAATTTTTGTGCAGATCATAATGTTTGGAACTTCCAACTGATGTATCGTACAATGTGTTAAAACTTCTTGGTGACAAAGAATCACTTTTTCATTGGTGTTTCCTTACGATTTTATCGAGTCAAACTATCACGGATTGATCATCCAAGCCCAATCTAAATAAGGTACACTGCCTGGTTGTCATGCTAGGTAGGATTACCTCAACACCCAATGAGGTTTGATGTAATTATAGTAACATTCTATACAATTTGGAAACTTGCAAATAATCCCTTACGTCATTTGTTCAATAAATAAAAATTAGGTGTAGCTGTGGTCTAAAATTACAGTAGTACCTCTTGTAATCTGGAAATTTCTTTAATTATAGTTATGCTTTGTTAGCATTTCACGGTGGGATGTATAATTGTAATTTTGTTTTTTCCTTTCAAATCACGGGGTGTGTTATTGTAGTTAGGTCAAAAATTAAGCATTAAAATTCAAGATATTGCATCATCTTACCCACGCCAACTGGGTAGAACATGACATCGAGCCAACTAAAATTAGCAGAATGATGCAGGATGTGTGTACTGTATATAACTTATATAACTGAATTTGACCTATATATAATATATAATATATTTATTTAAATAGACACTTGAGTGAGAGTCTTCGTCGAAGAAGCTAAGTGAAATTTGACAATCGCTTTAGCGTTGCTAAATTTGTTTTCATGACGCTGTCGCCACGTCGGAACTATTATGGGATAGAATTTGGTTATCAAAGAAAGCCGTGTGGATTATTTAATTATGGTTGAAAAATAAATTGAACTACTCAATTTGAGGTCAATCCTAAAAGTTTATCTGTGCGGGATTTATTAAAAATAGCATTTACTGCACATTGGATGCGTGTGTTTAAAATCATTAATTTATATTTTATAAATATTAAAATTAATATGAACTTAATTGATGTATATTCAATAATTAAATTATAATCAATATATTTAATATAAATAAATAAGTTAGCCCGTTAATAACTTTAATTGTCTAGTATGCAATTATTAAGGTAAATTAATATTATTGAGTATTGAGTATTTTAGGCATGACACATAAAAATATACAACCAAGATAATTATCCTTAAACTTTATCTATAAGATAGATAATGTAGAAAACAAACCAAGTTTAAACCAGTTTTTTTCATCTAACAAGATTTAAAGCTAGTCTCGATCTCGACTCAATTAAATAAAGAAATAATGAAATATGCGTAATGAAATCAAACTGCTTAGCTCAACTCAATCCGATTAACAATAAGACGGATTTGAAATGCAATTCTTAAAAACTTGTTAAATATTTAAACAAATTTGAGCATTAACATAGTTCGACACAAACTAGAATTATTTACTTTTCTAGTCCTAACTCCTACTTGCAAAACTACTCCTCCAACTATACTAAAACATTAAATATCTCTTTTAAAATTTGTCTTCATCTTTAAACATCACTCCTATTCACAGAACATACTAACAAGAATTATTTCACATCGAGACAAATTATTCTTGGAAGTAATTGTATATGTTTTTCTATTTTTCATGAATAATAGTTATAGTTTTTATATAAATAACATGTGGCTGTTTGGCCATTTTTATTTCATTTTCTAGAATAGTACATAGTTATAGAAAAGAACCATGAGATACTATAGAAAAACAAATATTCATAATGTTCTTTATCATAATGCATACAGTAATTAACTTAGGAATTACATCATACATATATAAAGTCCAATAATCCCAAAACTTAGGACTATTTTTCATAATGAATCCGAGGAAAAAATTGGGCAACAACTTTGTTTGCATGCAAAAGAAAAATATATAAAGTACCATGAATTTGGATTTTTAGTGTACTTACACAGTCCTTCCCCTTCTTCAGTTTCTGCAAAACCTCATTTAGTTTCATCCCATGTTGTTCTAATTTGGCATGTTACTTGTTTTTTTCCAAAGGCCACAACATATATATCTGATATTTCGCTTATCACATATACAAATAAATTATAAGTAGATTCAAAGGGTGTTCACGTGTTCTTAGGCTGTCTTTCGTCCTTGCTCGACCGATAGGTCTTGTAGTCAGGCTCTCCTCTGCATTTACATTCGAGGGCTTATTTATATCTGGCCAAAGAAGCCTTTGCAATTAGTAATATTTTATAGACTTCAAAAGCTTCTTATATCTAGATATTTTTATAGCTTATTTTGAATAAAAATTAATATATATCTTGTAAGTTGTAAAATATTTTGTAGCATACATACTTCGTTGCTAAATTATTTCATATGGTAGAAAAATTTATCAATCAATCATAAAATAACTATATATAGAATTAATTACCTCAACACTGTCTGAGGGTTTGGCCTAATTACAAAAACATTTTATATGATTTGAAAAATTACAATATGTAATATCACCGGTCATTAGAATTTAGATTAAGGAAGATTGTACTTGTAATGCTTTAGCCAATTTGTTACACTTTTGGAGGATTTAATTGTAACATGCAATATTATTATAATTTTTCAAATCACAAGGAGTATTTCTGTAATTAAACCAAATTTCAGGGGCGTTGAGGTAATTATGGACTGAAATCCAAAGTAGAAACCAGAAGTATTGTCATTTTCATGTTGTTTTTATATGTGAATTATAAATACTGCTATTGTACTTGTTCCAGGAACTTAATCATTTATATATAGGAAAAATAAAATTTAGGAGGAAATTCACAAATAGGTCAATATATAATCAATTATCAGTCGCATATCATGTCCCTTAATCCCAGGACAGGATCCTCTATTCTACATATATATCGCAAACCAATAATTAATATACAAAATTAAAAGATGGACCAAGTTTGAACACATCGACGAGACAAAAACATTATCCAAATTGTACTCCGTTGTACCACAAAGATTCAATGTCTATCCATTCCTCTATTAGTTATTGCAACCTCAAGAGATACGTGTTACAAAGTTAAAAATTAAAATTACATATTTTTCATAATTCTACAATTTATATTGGTTTGTGAAAAGGAAGAGAAAAAAATATATGAATAGAGGTTATAATTTTGGTATAACTAACTAAACACATATTCAGCTTGGGGGTCTGAAAAATTACACTAATATCTTATGTCATTAGTTCAATTATCTTTATTGAATCTTATCAAAATACGAGGGGATATTATTGTAATTTTCTAGCTCTAGCTATCATGCTTTAAATCAGCTAACTAATAACAACGGTGCTATTATAATTTTCAGATAAAAAATATGTTATTGTAATTAGGTCAATTCTATCTAGAACAAATATTAGGTCAATTTTTAGAAAATGTTAAGTAATTATCCATGTGATTTCATGTAATATTGATAGTTCTTGATTTATTATATAAAAGGGAGATAGGTTTTCCACATACACAACTAGATTTCTCTTCTTTTGTATTTCTTATCTTCTGAACTTCGTTAAAAGTGTTGGGCGTGACTTCTACTTCAATTAATAATGTGAATTTTTTGTTGAATTTACAATCGAAGGTTGGGCCATTATATATCTATAAGAGACATGACAATAACCTTTTGCATATAAAATTATGATGAGGGTCATCAATTTATTTTAATAAATAGTGGTGACTTCAGAAATGTTAGTTACTGGAATCAAAAGTTTTTAATATTCTTAATACTACTCAATTTTTATTTTTTATTTTTTTATGGGGGCTTGACCCGGTCACTCTTATATCCCTCTTAGGACTCAAACGATGTGACACAAATCGCCTCCATTCCGAAGTCACCCTTTCTTGAATCACAAACCCTCACTTACTAAGTCCGGCAAAAAATATTGCCAAGTTTAATATTTAATATCTTAAAAAAAATTGATATTATTTAATTTTTCTTTATTAAAAAATTCTTAAAAATTACAAAATGCAGCAAACTAATTTACAATCATAGTTATAATAAAACTTCATAAAAATATTGCATGATTTTAAAGAAAATATGACTAAATTGCAATATTTTTTAATATAAACAGCACATATTTTAAAAATTCATAATAAATCAAAGAAAAATTGGATTACTTGATTCAAGTGGCTACAGAAAGCATAGAATGTTTGCTTTTCAGAAAAGTAGTTTTGTCAATATCCAACAACTAAAAATTTTAGAATTGGGACAGAGATTACACAGTAGTGAAGAAAAAAGAAAATAGAGAAGGAATGAAGAAGAGAAAGTGGGGTCGGGACTCGTCAAAAGAATACAAGAAAGTGGAGTAAGTGGGGTTCAACAAAAATAAAAAAGAAAATAAGATAAAAAAGGGGGGTCATCTACATTATTGAAACCATTTATTTGGAAAAGTATATATTTTTATATATTAATATTCCTTCCAAAAAATTTTTGACTGGGGTCAAGTGACCCCTTTCAACTCTACTTGGAGTCGTCCTTGTTAATAGAGGAATTTAGTTCGCGTATCATTCATGGAATTTCATACAAATTTACTTATCTTACCATTATATTTCTACTAGTGTTTGCCCCCTTCCTTTTTGAGCTCGTGGCTATGGATCATGGGACTATACAGGACTGTACATATATATTGAGATATAATACATGAATTATTTTTTGAAACTAGGGTAATGTAAATTTTAATAAGCTTCATTTCCTAATATGGTATCAAAGCCAGACTCATTCCTGATACCATATTGAAAATGGGATATTTTTCCGATGTGGGATTCTAACACACCCCCCACACGCCCAGGAATGAAC
>JACFYI010002927.1:1575621-1590219 GCA_014898755.1 Handroanthus guayacan | reverse complement strand
GCCAGACTCATTCCTGATGTTGGACTATTCATTGTCTATTTTATATTATTCCATACTCCAGATGTTCTTTCCTGGGTATGTGTTGTTTGTCCACCTATTTCATGTTATCTCATGCTCCAAATGTTCATTCCTGGGCGTGTGGGAGGGTGTTAGAATCCCACATCGAAAAAATATAAGAGTCTTGGCCTCTTTATATGGTCTTGGGCAATTTTCACCTCACAAGCTAGCTTTTAGGGTTGAGTTAGGTCCAAGCTCCATTTTCAATAAATTCTTTTTTGTGTCCGAAAAACCTGTAGTTGGGAACAAGAGCGGGGTTTTGTTTGGTGCTTGTTAGTGACATTTGATAGGCTTTGGGATCCAATGTCCCATTGAGATATTCTCATCCAAAACTCTATTTTCCTTGGAATATTACAAAATAATACTACTAATTCTTAATCTTGAAGTTTTGTTTGAAGGAGCATAAGATAGTAATAGAAAAGGAGTAAATATGGATATCCTTGCGCACAAAGTCAAGAATATTACTAATCAATAATCATTAACAAGCACAATTGTCAAAAGAAGAAGAATTCATGAAGAAGCAAGACAAATAGCTAAAATGTCTAACTGAATGACAAAAGCCGGAGATGTAGGAAAAAATAACATTAGCCTATGCATTAGCAAGAGCGAGCAATAGCCTAGCCCTATTAAGGATTTAGGGCAAAATTCACTGCAAATTAATTATTCTCGTATTCTGTTTGATTTGATAGATTAGCTTATCTACAATCTTGAGTTACTATATCATATAGTTGTTTGATAAGTTATATTGATGTTTATGATTATAGTATTTTATTAAATGCCTTCAAATATCCTTTTCAATACATTTCAATAGAGATTATTGTATTTGCCTTTCAAATTACGATGAGGACATCCATGTAAATTTACAGTTCTTCTTATCTGATGCAGGGATGTCAAAGTGATCTAATAATCGCACTTCTATATCCAAACCGTAACTACTAATATGTGACTGTATTTCTCAAATCATGCTTGACATTAATATTGGACCAGCCCATCACGATAATCCAACGCATCTAATATGATGATAAGTGATAACTATGGCCACCACTAACCACACATATGCATAAGCTATAGCCTATATGGATGGTGTGTGTCACAAATTATGGGGCTGTTTGCTTTGATGGTTAATGGGGGTTTGGTTATCTAAAGTACCTTTATCAACCAATGTTTACTTCAATGGTTAGAAGTCCAATGTAAACCAACAAATTTGGATTTAAGTAGGTTAATGGATGGTTATCTTAACCATTAAATTTGGGCGGTTTATTTGACCAAGTTTCAAACCCATTTTGCCTAATTACCAAACTGCCCTCAATGTGCAAGAAAATTACAACTCAGGCTGCCATTTTGTCATTTCTATCTTTATTTTTTATCCAAATTTCCATAATAAAAAATATCAATAATGCATATATGGTATAATTTTTGTTTGTATAATATCATAAATTTCATGTAAATAATTTAAATAACTGTTACTTTTGCTATTCTTATTGTCAGATGCCGAGAATGTTTTGTCCACATTTTTATCATAAAAAGTTAAATTTCATATATACACATTACTTAATATTTTATTATTTTTATAATATTTTAGTTAAAAGAAAGTCGGTGTATTTTTATTAGTTACAAGCGCAATCAACTATAATTTTTTAAACTTTTCTTACTGTAAATTTGATGGATTTGGTTTTAAAAAAAATTTCAATTAGTGGTGAAAAATTAATACAACATGGTAATTGTTTACACAAAATAATATTTTTAAAAAGAAGGTTTTTGTTTTAGAAAAATAAGAGATAATATATTAAATTGCAAAAATAGAAAATAAAAAAAGAAACATAAAATTTTTTTTACTACATTAAGGGTTTTTTTTTCTTTAGCCACTTAATCCAACATTTTTTCAAACCAATAAATTAAGCAACAATCCAAATTTAGGATAAGTAAACCAACTTAAACCACAAAAGTAAACAATATTTATTTTTCGCTATCTCAAATTTAAACCACCAGATAAACCATTCATAACCAAACCTCCATTTTCCCAACTCCACAAGAAAACATGGTATAGGGTGGTCAAATATGGGATGATATGCACTTGAAGCATTTTCAAATATAGTCGCAATTAAGTAATAGTGAGCCGTATAATTCTCCCTCTTGTAAGTTCTTTAATAGCATCAATTCCGTGGCTGAATTTAATTCGATGATCGGATATTATTTGTTCCTTTGCTTTTTCATTATGTCCTTTTGCAATAATTTCAATTTTTGTTTTTTTGGTTCTAAAATAAAACGTGACATAAAGTTTAAATGAGAGTTGAAAAAAATATAAATTTTGTGTGATTTTATTGTATATTTGTTTTTGTTTTAATCATTTGTTTTATTATAATAATGTAATTCAGAGACTGATTTTGAAAAAAAATTTATAATTTTAGAATATTCAATCTTCCTACAGTAATTCGTGACGTGCATTGGACGTTAATTGATGCGTAGTCTGGCCAATAGGCGAAAAATAATTTAACTAGCATTTAATGCAAGCTCGATAGATGTGTATAAAATAAAAACATGTAATCCACGTATATTAGGGTATGATACAAATTTAATTTGTGTGTATTTATTAATTAAAACTAGCGTTCGTAGCACACTAAACACATGTGCATATAATAATTAATATAAATTATATATATATATTAAATCATAATATAAAGTTTGATTTATATGTATTTAATAATTAGAATATAATTAATATATTTAGAATATACATATAATTTAATATAAATTGATAAATTAGTGAATTAATAACTTTTTACTGTGTTGTGATTAATATTAAAATGGATTAAAACTAATGGGTATCTTAAGCATGATACATAGAAACATATCACAAAAACAATTACCTCCTCACACTTTATGTACATAATATAGATATAGATATGATTAGTATATTCAATATAGTCACATATAAATATTTTTTGAGGCGTAGTTACATATATAATTTAATAAAACGACATTTTAGTAAATTGTGGGTGGTTATAAAGTGAGTTAATATTAAGAATATTTTAGAAATATCGGAGGATCTAATTGTAACATGCAAGTATTATTATAATTTTTTAAATCACAAACAGTATTTCTGTAATTAAATCAAATTTCAGGGGTGTTGGGGCAATTATGGACTGAAATCCAAAATAGAAACCAGAATTATTGTTATTTTCTTGTTGTTTTTATATGTGAATCATAAATACTACTATTTTACTTGTTCCGAGAACTTAATAATTTTATAAATAGGAAAAATAAAATTTAGGGGGAAATTCACAAATAGGTTAATATATAATCAAATTATCAGTCACATCAGCATGTCCCTTAATTCCCCCCCAACTTTACGTACCCTTTGGGATCGCAATCCAATAATTAATATACAAAATTGAAAGATGGACCAAGTTTGAACACATTGACAAGACAAAACCATTATCCAAATTGTACTCTTTTGTACTACAAAGATTCAAGGTCTATCCATTCGTCCTTTGTTGGTTATTGCAACCTCAAGAGATACATGCAACAAAGTTAATAATTGAAATTATTTATCAAAAAAAAAAGTTAAAAATTGAAATTACATATTTTTCATAATTCTACAATTTATATTGATTTATAAATAAGAAGAGAAAAAATGTGTGTGAATAGAGGTTATAAGTTTGGTATAACTAGCTAAACACATATTCATTTTATGGATCTGAAAAATTACACTAATATCTTATGTCTTTAGTTCAGTTGTCTTTATTGAATCTTTCGAAATATGAAGGGGTATTATTGTAATTTTCTGGCCCCAGCTTTCAAGCTTTAAATCAGCTAACTAATGGCAGGGGTGTTATTATAATTTTCAAACCAGAAATATGTTATTGTAATTAGGTCAATTCTTAGAAAGTGTTTACTTAATTATCCATGTGATTTCTTGTAATATTGATAGTTCTTGATGTTATATAAAAGGGAGATGGGTTTTCCACATGCACAACTAGATTTCTCTCTTATTTTATATTTCTTATTTTCTGAACTACGTTAAAAGTGTTGGGCGTGAGTTCTACTTCAATTAATGATGTGAACTTTTTGTTGAATTTACAATCGAAGATTGGGCCGTTATATCTCTGTAAAAGACATGACAATTACCTTGTGCATATAAAATTATGATGAGGGTCATTAATTTATTTTAATAAACAGTGATAACTTTAGAAATATTAGTTATTGAGATCAAATTTTTTTAATATTCTTAATACTGCTCAATTTTTAGTTTTTTATTTTTTTATGGGAGTTTGACCCTGTCACTCTAATATTCCTCTTAGGACTCAAATGATGTGACACAAATCACATTCATCCCCAAGTCACGTCTCCTTGAATCACAAACCCCCATTTACTAAGTCCAACGAAAAATATTGCCAAGTTTAATATTTAATATCTAAAAAAAAGTTTAATATTATTTAATTTTTCTTTATTAAAAAATTCTTAAAAAATTACAAATGCAGAAAACTAATTTACAATCATAGTTACAATAAAACTTCATAAAAATATTGCATGATTTTAAAGAAAATATGACTGAATTGCAATATTTTTAATATAAACAACACATATTTTAAAAATTCATAATAAATTAAAGAAAAATTGGATTACTTAATTCAAGTGGCTACGGAAAGCTTAGGATGTTTGCTTTTCAAAAAAGTAATTTTGTCAATATCTAACAACTAAAAATTTTAAAGTTTGGGCAGAGTTACGCAGTAGTGAAGAATAAATAAAATAGAGAAGGGATGAAGAAGAGAAAGTGGGGTTAGGGCTCGTCAAAAGAAAACAAGAAAGTGGAGTAGATGGAGGGTCAACAAAAATAAAAAAGAAAATAAGGCAAAAAAAAAAAAAAAAAGGTAGGTCATCTACATTATTGAAATCATTTATATGGAAAAAATTTTTGAGTGGAGTCAAGTGACCCATTCAACTCTACTTGGAGTGGTCCTTCTTGTTAATAGAGGAATTTAGTTCGCGTCTCATTCACCGAATTTCATGCGAATTTACTTATCTTACCATTATATTTCCACTAGTGTTTGCCCCTCTTTCTTTTGAGCTCGTGGGTATGGATCATGGGACTATATAGGACTGTATATATATATATATATTGAGATATAATATATGAATTATTTTTTGAAACTAAGGTTATGTAAATTTTAATAATTCTTTTTTGTGTCCAAAAACCTATAGTTGGGAACAAGAGCGAGGCTTTCTTTAGTGCTTGTTAGTGACAATTGATAGGCTTTGGGGTCCAATGTCCCATTAAGATCTTCTCATCCAAAACTCTATTTTCCTAAGATATTTTCCTTGGAATATTACTTTAATTAAAATGATAATAAATACTACAAATTCTTAATCTTGAACTTTTGTTTGAAGGAGCATAAGATAGTAATAGAAAAGGAGTAAATATGGATATCCTTGTACACAAAGTCAAGAATATTACTATTCATTAACAAGCACAATTGTCAAAAGATGAAGAATTCATGAAGAAGCATGACAAATAGTTAAAATGTCTAATTGAATGACAAAAGCCGGAGATGTAGGAAAAATAACATTAGCCCATGTATTAGTAAGAGTGAGCAATCGCCTAGCCCTATTAAGGATTTAAGGCAAAATTCACTCCCCAATTAATTATTCTCATATTCTGTTTGATTTGATAGATTAGCTTATCTACAATCTTGAGTTACTGTATTATGTTATTGTTTGATAGGTTATATTGATATTTACAATTATGGTATTCTACTTAAATGCCGTAAAATATTTCCTTCAATACATCGCAATGGGGATTACTGTATTTGCCTTCCAAACTATAATAAGGACACACGTGTAAATTTACAGTTCGTCTAATTTGATGCATGGATGTTAGAGCGATCTAACAATCGCACTTCTAACTCCAAACCGTAACTACTAACATGTGAGTGCATTTCCCAAATCGTGCTTGATAGTAACATCGGACCAACCCATCACGATAATCCAACGCACCTAACATGATGATAAGTGATAACTATGGGCACCACTAACCACACATATGCATGAGCTATAGCCTATACGGATGGTGTGTGTCACCACCAAGAGTGGTCAAATATGGGATGATATGCATTTGAAGCATTTTCATGTCTAGTCGCAATTAGGTTATAGTGAGCCGTACGATTCTATCTTTTGTAGGTTCTTTAATAGCATCAATTCTGAGGCTGAATTTAATTCGATAATCGGATATTATTTTGTTCCTTGGCTTTTTCATTATGTCCTTTTGCAATAATTTCAATTTTTTTTGGTTCTAAAACAAAACGTGACATAAAGTTTCAATGAGAGTTGAAAAAAAATATAAATTTTGTACAATTTTATTGTATATTTGTTTTTGTCTTATTACAATAATGTAATTCGGAGAAGAGTTTTGAAAAAAAAAATTATAATTTTAGAATATTAAATCTTCCTACAGTAATTGGTGACGTGCATTGGACGTTAATTGATGCGTAGTCTAGCCATTAGGTGAAAAATAATTTAAACTAGCATTTAATACCAGCTCGATGGATGTGTATAAAATAAAAACATGTAACTCACATATATTAGGGTATAATACAAATTTAATCTGTGTGTATTTATTAATTAAAACTAACGTTCGCAGCACACTAAATATGTGTTCATAAAAGAGTTAATAATTAGTAAATTGTGGATGGTTACAAAGTGAGTTAATATTAAGAATATTTTAGAAATATCGCATGAAAATATATAATTAAGAAATTGATATTTTATGTAAGCAAATAGTGTCAGATGCTATTCTCAGAAAAAAAATAAAAAGTATCAAATGCTAATAATCCGGCGTAAATCACTGCTGTAGCATGAAAAGGACGCAATTGCCCTCAACTCTCTGGCCTTGCCATTCTGCTCACCTAACCTTGCAAAATAATTATTAATTAACACACCATGAGTGCTTATAAGCAATGCATAATTAAAGGAGAAAATAAATTTTCAGCCAATTTAGGAATTCAAAAATAAGAAGTGAAAATGAAACGATAGCATCAATAACATTAATTCCTAATGTTATTGGTCTTATTCATAATCAACTTGATTTTATTTAATTTTAATACTTAATTTAATTTTCCTAATGTTATTGGTCTAACATAATAGAATATTGTTGAGTGATACATGAGACTTCAAATTTTAATAATACTAAAATTATCAAAATATACCAATATAATAGGCTAACTAAAAATTAAATTGAATTTTTACTATAAAACTAAAGCAATAATTTTAGAAAGAAGAGTGATATGTGTTTTGGAGTTTCCTCTAGCAAAGTGAAATAGGAAATTGCCAAGTCAAGCTATAAATAAAGAGTTAAAGTCATTGGGAAGCCTCAAAGATGGTCATTTGATGCTCAAGTTAATTACGATATTATGTACCTAGTAAAGTGCATGAAAACTCTATTTATATGAGGTTTGACAGTCAACATCAGGTCCCGAACAAGTAAGTACTTTAGTTGTAACTCATGTACGAAAAATCTTCTGCATTTAATACACATAATATGTTTTGTGCTTATCTAGCTACGATTTCAACTCGTTGTTCTCTTAGACCATTAAGCTCTTTTTCATGTCCAAGTGACGACCATGTGGCTCGAATGTTGTGACCACGTCAAGCTGAGGTGGAACCCTAACAATCCCCCCACATTGCTCATCAAAAAGCAATAATTCGATGGAGTGCTAGTACAAGTTCCTCTTCTCTTTTCCTCCTTTACTTTCTTCTTCTTTTGTATTTTCTTTTGTGCAAACAAGAATTTTTTTTTTTATTTCTGTTTTGTTTTCATGGAGAATTTAGTAATAAAAATGAAAAGAAAAAAGAATTAAGGAACAATAGGTGTCACTATATCAACTTCAGAAACTTAATTAAATAGATTCATGAACTAAATATATATATACACAGAATTGTATCTCATGATAATTACATATGTAAAAATATTTTACTCATTTTTTTCTTAAAAAAAAAAAAGAGAGAGAGAGAGAAGACACGTTGTCAAAATTAAAGGCCCAAACATAAAATTTTTGTTCCCTTATAAAGCCTAAAATAAGACATAATTAAGTTTACGTAATTACCAAATTTTTTTTAAGAAAACGATTATAACGTCAATCATTACTCTAAAACCTCAATAATAAATCAACACTTTCGAAATCAAGATCCACCACAACGTTTAACAAGACAAATATTTAAAATTAAGCTCTAAAAAAAACTATTTAATATTACTATACATAAAAAAGTAAAAAAAAAAATCTCAAAACTACTATGAAATAAAAAAATATTCATATATCGATGGAACTCGAACTCATAATTAGGGTCAAGCTTCTAAATAATCCAACTTGATTTATAAATGATTATTTGGTTTAGGTAGACATGCCTAACGTAGTTAAGCGACATCCCACACATATTTGTTTATTTATAATTTATAATTAATTAAAAAAGGTCACCTAAAAAGCTGGATAATGTGCTGGCATGACGAATTTATTTAATTGGTAAATTAAAGCATATAGGGGCGGAATAGTAACAACTGGAGCATGAGCCGTGGTCAAGTGGTGGTGGTTAACATAAGACCCATTTTCAGTTAATAATTATTTTTTTTCACATTGAATTTTCAAATTACATATTATTATATTGTGTTCAAATTTGTGAATTAACTTAGCTGGAAATCATCAAATTCTACTATTTAAATCACTGCAAAAAATATTAAAAAAAAGGAAGAGAAAAGAATAGCCACTAACAAAAAAATTATGGCAAGTAGAAGATTTTGTTATAGATAGATGATATCTGTGATAAATTTGTGACGAAATATTGAGGAATATAAAAAGGAGTAATTATTTATTAATAGGAGAAAAATTTACTTTAGTATCATGGAAAATTCCCTAACTTATGTGATACCATAATTTTGACGCTCTGCGCATTGAATACGACAAGAACGCTAATATTGATGAAAGAGATACTCCTATCAAATGACTTAATGAAAAGGCCATGTGTGTTGCACGTGATTGTTAAGGGCAAGGAAGGAAAATCACATTGTTAGAACTCAATTATCAAAAGTTGAAATAAAAAAGTGATTTACGGCACGTCAAAAAGTGAAAATCATTGCTATTCTTTTTTCTTAAAAAAAAAAATCCTATCTATGAAATTTAATGAAAAAAATAACAAATTTTGGTCAAATTCTTCTACTTTCGTTCTTCGTTGAAAAGTCACAAGCCTTCTTATTATCAAGATGTCTTCTACACTTCTGCATACATTCGCTTACTCAACCCAAATTACACGACCCACGGAGTATTTGAGTGAGAATATAAGCTCTTTAGAATAATTTATAAAATATTTAAGAGTTTATAAGATATCAAAAATTATTTGATCAAATTTTTTGAGAAATATCTTCTAAGCTCTCAAAATAAAATGATAAGAAATTTCAAGCGCTTTTTTTTTTTGTGCCAAACTTATTTTGAAATTCTTATCATACTCCTTCAATTTTAACAACTTAATTACAAAACTTTCACTAATAACATCTGATAAGTTCCGTTGTCTTAACACTTCAGTAATTTATTTTTAAAATAAAATCTAATATTTTGTAAGTTAAAAAAAAAAACATTTTCTAAGATATTCCAAACAAACTTAACCGGAGGCCGATCTCAATGTTTGCGCTGTATTATGCTGCCACTTAATTTACAAATTCATCTTTTTAGACGGATAAATTCAAAGACGTTACACGATGCATTTATTACAAACAAGATAATACAAAATTTATTACTTTCTATGTTCAAAAAAAGCCACAACTGAAATTCAAATATACAACCCCATATTTAGCTTATATACCATCACATATTAAAACCTTTTATCAGAATTAATCCCGCATTAAAAAATTTTAACCTATATTTTCCATTAAAGAAAATAATATTTATAATTTTTTTCAAAATTCCTAAAAAGAATCTATATATATATATATATATGCCCCTTTCTTTTACTGCAGTATGTTATTTAACAGAAATAAAAACCGCGTTTGACCTTGTAAATGCTGTCCGCTGTCGATCTTTAATACAGTCACCCTCTCCGCTTCTTAATACCCTTCCCTTCCTTATAAACAAAATCTAAACTCTAAAAATTATTTGTAAAAATTCAATCCGAAATCCCAATATCGATCCATTTCCATCAATTTTCTTCAAAATCCACTTCTCAAAATTCAATCTTTCTTTATTTATATCATTATTTTGAGCTTGTGATCTGGCGTTTTAATGGGGGATTTGGTGAAGCAGATCTTAGCACGGCCGATCCAGTTAACAGACCAAGTGATAAAGGCGGCGGACGACGCGGCCTCCTTCAAGCAAGAGTGCTCCGAACTGAAATCCAAGACTGAGAAGCTCGCGGCCCTTCTACGGCAGGCGGCGCGCGCGAGCAACGACCTCTACGAGCGTCCCACGCGCCGCATCATCGACGATACTGAGCAAGTCCTCGATAAAGCCCTAGCCCTCGTTCTCAAATGCCGCGGCCACGGTATCATGAAGCGCGTTTTCACCATCATTCCCACCGCTGCCTTCCGGAAGATGTCGTCTCAGCTGGAGAACTCCGTCGGCGACGTTTCGTGGCTCCTCCGCGTCTCCACCTCCGCCGACGACCGCGCCGATGCGTACCTGGGTCTCCCCCCAATCGCCGCCAATGAACCCATACTCTGCCTCATATGGGAACAGATCGCCATTTTATACACCGGCTCCGTCGACGACCGATCCGATGCGGCGGCGTCGCTCGTCTCTCTGGCTCGCGACAACGATCGATACGGAAAATTAATCATCGAAGAAGGTGGGGTTGGACCATTGTTGAAACTGGTTAAAGAAGGGAAATTAGAGGGACAAGAAAATGCCGCCAGGGCAATCGGATGTCTCGGAAAGGACCCGGAAAGCGTGGAGCACATGATACACGCCGGCGTTTGCTCGGTGTTTGCGAAAATCCTCAAAGAAGGTCCGATGAAAGTTCAGGCTGTCGTGGCCTGGGCCGTGTCCGAACTCGCCGCCCATTACCCCAAATGCCAAGATCTCTTTGCTCAGCACAACATCATTCGTCTTCTCGTTGGCCATCTAGCTTTCGAGACAGTGCAAGAACATAGTAAGTACACTGTCGTTAGTAAGGCCACTTCGATGCACGCTGCAGTTGTCTTAGCAAGTAGTAATAACAGTTCCATTGATGGGACGATGAAGGGCACTAATAATAATGATCTGGATGATGATAGGAGCATGATCCCCCATCCTTTGGGTAATAAGCATGCTAATCAGATGCACAATGTTGTCGCCAACACAATGGCGATGAAGGGTACAACAAATGGCGTTAGAAATGGTGGGAAAGTGAATTCTGTGTACAATCAAACGAGTCTTTCATTAACCGGGGCGAGTAATAAAGCCCGGGAAATGGAGGATCCGTTGACTAAGGCTTATATGAAGGCAATGGCCGCAAGTGCCCTTTGGCATCTCGCGAAAGGGAACTCTCCCATTTGCAAAAGCATTACAGAATCTCGAGCTTTATTATGTTTCGCAGTCCTTTTGGAAAAAGGTCCGGAAGAAGTTCAGTACAATTCCGCCATGGCTTTAATGGAGATCACCGCAGTTGCAGAGGAGGATGCTGAGCTAAGACGATCGGCTTTCAAGCCAAACTCCCCCGCCTGCAAGGCCGTAGTCGATCAACTCTTTAGGATCATAGATAAAGCCGATTCGCAACTTCTACTCCCCTGTATTAAAGCTATAGGGAACTTAGCTAGAACGTTCAAAGCAACCGAAACAAGAATGATAAGCCCTCTGGTTAAGCTGCTAGATGAACGAGAAGCTGATGTAACTAGAGAAGCGTGTATTGCCCTTGCTAAATTCGCTTGCTCGGAGAACTACCTGTGCATCGACCACTCTAAGGCAATCATTATCGCCGGAGGGGCGAAGCATTTAGTTCAACTCGTGTATTTCGGAGAGCAAATTGTGCAGAGCCATGCGCTGATTTTGCTGTGTTATATCGCGATGCACGTCCCGGATAGTGAAGAACTTGCGAAAGCGGAGGTGCTTACTGTCCTCGAATGGGCATCGAAACAATCGGGTTTGATTCAAAATGAAGATGTGGAGAAGTTGTTGCCGGAGGCTAAAGGGAAGTTGGAACTTTATCAATCAAGAGGATCAAGGGGGTATCATTGAATTTATTTAGTGTATGTTGTTGAGATGAAAATTGTTTATGAGTTGTTGTTTTGGTTATTTTGTGATATGTTGTTATTCATATTCTTATTCATATTCATATGGAGTGTATATAAGATTAGTTTTATGGATGTGATTCTTTGGTTTATTGATGTTTGATTCTTGTGATGGAATGGGAAATGTTTGGAAGCATTTTTGGAGGGTTTGTCTGAATTTTTTTGGTTTTGGTTTGAAGTGAAGTTGGTTAATTGGGCAACAAATTAATTATAAAATTTGATGACTAGGAGTGGGTGGAGGAGTGTAAATGAATCAAGTCGAGTTGAATGTGAGTTTGTTTAAGTTTGTTTGAATTTTTTTCAAGGCTTGAAAATATAGTGTTGAACAAATTTAATTAAATTGAATACGAGTAGCCTGATCTCTTTATTGTTTTACTATTATTTTGACTAATTAAATAGAATTTTTCTCTGGCTTTGAATTTTATTGAATGAGAAAATATGTACAAGCTTAGTTTTCATATTTACATAATTACCTCAATATTTATAGAAATATCCAATGTAGTTTGGAAAATTATATAAACAATTTATTCTCTAATTCAGCTAAGAACTTAATGGAACCATAATAACATTACAGCTAGACTTTTGAATGTCACATATTAATAAAAACATTACAAGTAAACTGTCTGTTAATCACTTAATCTAATATACTTAAGTTTTCAAGATGTAGAATTATAATTTTATACAAGTACTTTTAAGTTTTTCTTCAACTGAACTAAACAAAGTAGGGTGTCGTTGTAATTTTTTTAAATTAAAGGAGTATTTTTGTAATTAAACCAAATTTAGGGGCAGTAAGGTGATTATCTTGATATTTTTTTAATCATGCTTAAACAAGTTTTGCCGGATAATTTAATTTATTTCTTGTTTCTTAATCTTACAATACATGCATACAATGGGAATTGTGCCAATTGTGGCGTTGACTTTTGCCAGATGGCATTGATCGTGAGCTCCTCGTTGTAATAACACGATTCTCCAAATCTTTGAATGTTAGGAAAGAAGAGCGTAATTTTAATTTTAAAGATTTGAAGAGAATTATGCGATATTAACTTAAATTTGAATAAAGATTTTATTATCATCTCTTTCTTTATTGATGTACTTAGAATATTTATTTCAAATAAATAAGTTCTCATTATTATAAATATAAGTGGTTTTACGTAAATATCCATAATATGATATCATATCATTATCAGAGTGGAATCAGTAATTAATCCATACTATTATTCTGCAAATCTTTTTATTCTTATTCTGCGAAAGAGTTTATAAATAGAAGTTGTGTAGAAATATTGTAATAATTCCTAAAAAAATAAGAATCATCCCTTATCATTCTCGATTCCCTTCTGCTTTCTTGCAATTATTTTATTACTCTTTTTAATATATTTCTTTTTTTAATTTTTTAATTTTTCCATTTGTATGTGCAATGTTGCCAGATTCCGGCCACGCCAAGTTGCCTAGTTAAGATACTAGATGACACCTATGTGTGTTGACGTGGGCCTCAAATATTTTGCGTAGATTTTAAGAAGAAACTATGTAATGGGTAATATTTTTTCCCTTGTACTATTCATTTATTGACTTATGGAAATAAATATTTCATTTGAAAATGACAATGAGCTAATCTTACAATTATATGGATATATTCTTAAGGTGAATTACACTTTACCCAATGTGAAAATCAAAAGGGGCAAAAGATATCTTGTTAGAAAATAATAGATATCATAATTGAACTTTTCGAAATGGGGTTCACTCCTTTTGGTCTTTTACTTGTAATTTTGTTGTGAGAACAAAATTGTCTATTCTAATTTTTATCGAAAGGTAAACTGAAATTCACCTGATATTGGCATGTGCAATTCAATTATGTATGTCATATTTCTAAAGGTTCTTTTGTACTAAGATTTTGAATTTGTAGAATTAGATTGGTGGAGTAAGAAAAAATTAATTAAATTATTGGAATAATTAATTTCTAATTTCTTGGTATGAATAAATCCTTCAAAAGAGAAGAAGAAAACTTCTTTAAATAAATTGACATACAAAACACAAAAGAACTTGTGTAGTAGTTGTAGATGATGAAATAGATAATTCTTTTATTCCTTATACTCATAAAAACCAAATGAAACTAAAATAAGACTCTTATTTATTTATTATTTGGATTGAGATAGTATGGATGGAAACTAAGATTGAAGCCCTCACTTTTCTTATAAGATGATAAGGCAGTACCACTTCACACAATAAATCGAGTCACCTAAGTGTAAGAGCTTTTATTTTATTTTATTTATTTCAAAGAGGGAATGGGGATTGAACCCACTTCA
>JACFYI010002927.1:1523988-1554562 GCA_014898755.1 Handroanthus guayacan | reverse complement strand
TTAATTCCTATATAAAGAGACATAATTTATTCTTTATGTTGTCAGGACAATACTTTTGCAATATGACTATAAGACCAGCTACTAACCTTCTTGTGGCTATATATGTAATTCGGACATCGTTTAAAGACTATACATAGTAGGGAGGCAATCATAATTTTAGGATAACGATAGGGGTTCTATTCTTCACCTAAATCATTAATATTTGATGTAACTTGATTACTAATTTATGCATTATAATTTCTTGAATTATGGCAATTATAACTATAATACAAATAAAATAGTTATTTAGAACAAAAATCTCTTCATACAATTTGAAAAAAATAAAAAGAAATCTAAACTTCACTTTTTAATTTCTAAAATCTTATTTTAAAAGTGTATGATGTGGAAATAATTGACAACCAACTATATTCTTTGATTCTTTCGAAATTCATTTTCATTCTTAATAAGGTATGTACTAAATAACACTACTCTCTTATTCTACTTTTTATTTAATAATTAAAAAGATAAAAAGATATATTTCACTCAATCACTTGCAACTTTTTCATTTTATTTGTTGTAATAATGATTGCTTTCAGGATGAGCAAATAATATTTATGAAAAGTATTTATGAAAAGTTGGTCTTGATGAGATAGGATCATCTACCTTTTTCTTTTACCTTTTTGTTTCTTTTCGTTTCTTCTTCTTTTTTTATTTTTTAAGATAAGATTGTGATAGGATTAATTCCGGAAGTAATTATGGAGGCCGAGAGGATGTTTATGACTGAGACACTCATTAACTTTTGTAATTAAGGCCTTGAAGATATTATGAACAGTATCATAGATTTTTTTGTTCCCCACAGCAGAAAAAGTTGTTTTTCTGCATTTGAAGTTTTCATTTAAAGAAGAAAATGATAATAATTGACCATAAAAGTGTAACGATGAAGTAGAAAGTACCAAATAGTAGATACTCTATTAACCAATTAGAATGGTCGGACCGGTAACCTTTCGAAATAGTAAAATTACTGTGTTATCATTCTTTAGAATGAAGTGGCACTGTTTTCTCCACTTTATAAGAGCAGGTTTGATCTCCATCGGTAGCATGTGAGCTTTTATCTACTACATGATAGTATTTATATACCGCATGGTAGTTTAGAGAATTTATCTTTTATTTAGTTCATATATTTGATTTTTAAAATGTATTAATGTACTGATTGAATGTAATCGTCTTATTTAAAAAAAAATATAGTAAAATTATCAGCTTCTCTTTCTTATTTAAAAAATTATTAATACTTTTCTCAGAAAATGCAATGTTTCCAAATTGCCCCAGTCGTGGGGGATTTGGATGAAATATAGGTTAAATACATTTTACTCCCTTGTATTATTGCTGAAAAGATTACCCCCTATATATATATATTTTTTTTTTTTTTAATTCTATGATACCCTCTTGTATTAAAGTTAAACATGTTATGTAGTTTAAAAATACTCCCTTATGACATAGTGATTTGGACTTTATGATCTGGTTATTCCAAAATACAAGGGGATGTTTTGCAATTAAAAAATATAGGGAATTATCTTCCCTTTTGTAATAATACATGGGAGTAAGTATTTTGCCTACGAAATATATATGTACATATCAATTAAAAATTTAAGTAAACTTTTTATTTTGCCTTTAATCTTAGGCTTTGTAAGACTTTAACTCAGAATGGGTACAAATATAATGTACTTACGATTAAAGGGGTGAAATAAAATTAAACATTATTATTGTTGTTGCATAATTATTTAATATATTGAAATATTATCATTAAAGCTAAAAATATAGCATCCTTTATATATAAGATGACTAACAATTATTAGCACATTTGCTATATGAAAATGACTTGCTCAATTACTTCATTTAGTATTTTAAGGTTGAAATATTGAAAGATACGTAACTTTGATCTTCGATTGGAAAGAAAAAATATATATATATATATATATATATATATAGGACAATTATAATTTTAGAGGCGACAACAAGCTCGAGAAGGTTGTCCGGCTTTTACCATGAGCATGATTTTTCCCATTAGTACATGCCATACGCCTATTTAAGTGAAGAGATTATATATGTAAGAATTGCTAAGACATGTAAATGACAACAAAATATCGAAGCAAAATTCATATTTTACCTCTCTTGCAAGATCTTGACTTAGAGAGATGAATGACTAGCTATTGGCCAACTTATTGCTAGTAAATCTTATGAACCTAACAAAATATACACTATACCAACTTTTAATATTATTCACAAATTAAAATATTTTATTTAGTATTACTAGGAATGTAATGTTATTCTCATTTAATGCAGTAATATTATATGGAAAAAATAGTAAATTAAGTTAATTTTTTTATAATATTGATATAATTGTTGTCACATGACAGTTTTTCCTACAAATCATGTAAGATGATATTTATTATCCTTTTGTACTTTTAAGAAAGAAGTATTCTAATTTCAATATAAGAAGAAATAAGATAATAATTTTACTATTTCGAAAACATCTTATTACAAGATGTAGGAGTTTATAAAATGTTTTAATAAACTTAGTCAAACACCGAATTTAAGGCCTCATTACCACTTATTTGTTAGTTATCATCCTTAGTATTAATTTCGAATATAATTTTTGTCTTGATTTAATGATGTAACAAGATTGTTCTATTAATGATGTAATGAATCTTTTCTCAGAAAATAATTGAAGCTGAGCTTAAATAAAAGATTCTAGTAAGAAAAAAGAGAATAAAAAGCTAAATTTGCAAAATTAAAGCACAAATAATTAATTATACGATCATTTAAGGCGTAGAAAATATTTTCCTTCGCATTTTTCTTCTAAAAATCCAACATCAGAGTTAGGAAGGTTTTTTCAGAGGCTTTGTAGTCGGCAATCCACTATCAACCCATGCAATGAATCCTCCTCCCATGTTATAGACATGCTTGAAGTCCTGAAATATTAAATATAATTTATTTTTATAGCTGAAACTAATAATAATAAACAAAACTTATAATTAAATGTAGCTAGAATGCGATTATTTTGTCTTGAGAAATGAGAAGTATTATGTATACTCCATATGATTAATTTATGGGTATCTCATGTTTACCTTGAATAAATCAAATAATATTTTAGAATTATATTACCTAAAGTCCTAAGATACTTGCTGATTTTAATTAAAAATTATTTATTTCTCTTTTTTACTATAATTGAGTTCTTAGTTATTCCACTAATGATCATATGAATATTGTATTTCAGCTCATAAACTGATCAGATCAGAACTGAACTTAGCAATATTCTCGTATAAATTTGCAAAAAATATTGAAACATTATTATAGTGAAAATCTAGAAAAGAAAAAGGATAAATTGCGTCTTTTACCCTTGTGATATATCTAATTGACATATATCCCCTTATGAAAAAAATCTACCTGATTGCACCCCTGTATTTTCGAAAAAATTGAAATTGACCACTAGATTCAAGAAGTGTTTTACATTCGCTCATTTTGCACGTGTTCTTGTAATTTGGCCATTAAAAAATAATTTTTATCCTTCATTCTTAAATTATTTTCACTCTTGACGATCAAGAATTCTCAAGTTAGGTGACATTTTTTAGAGAGAATGAATGGTTTTAGTTGAGATTTTGGATAGAAATTTCCAAATTATAAGGTTTAGTAGATAAGATAAATCGAACAAAATGAGAGGAATCGAAAAATTGTTTCCTTCACAATCGCATATGAATTTATTTTATATAGAGGCAATTTCTTCTGAATTTAGTGGTCAATTGCAATTTTTTTGAAAATATAAGGGTGCAATTAGCTTGTTTTTTTTCATAGGAGTACATTTATCAATTAGGCATATCACAGAGGTAACGAACACAATTTACCCAAAAGAAAAATGAAAGAAGCGATAAACTTATAGCATGAAGAAGATCAGTAGTAGCATACACAGACCTCACCCCACTTTGGCAACCCTGAAATTTCAACATTTTTCCAATTGATTTCCTATTTTCAAAAATATTAAAATAATAAAAATAATATCATCACCCGAAATTACTCAATTATTATCCATTATTTTGTCTAAGAAAATTACCACAATAAGATGATCTTCCTTGCCAAAAAGGGCCAAAACTTGATCCATAAAACTGGGATTCTTCACGCTGCCTGATTATATATATTCTCAAAATTCAGACCCTTAAAAGTTAAAAATTGAATATAAATTCGTAAATTATTATTTTACGTGAGAGAAAATATTCACATATATATTTACCTTGTGGAGTATTAAACATGTATGGAAGGTTCAAGGCATTCTCCACGTGACCATTCTTAAATTCTTCTTCGGTCCTATTTTTTAGGAAAAAAAGAAAAATATATGCAACATATAATATTTCCACAAACAAAAATGATGATGAAATCAAAGAAAATAATCAAACCGGAATATTCCCGCCTCAATTTAATTCGAAAGATACGATTAAATTGGGAGTACTTAATCTTTTTTAATATTGCATTTGATGTGTGTTGGAGATTATCACTCCGAAGTCCGACCTGGCCTGGCCTGGCCTTAAAACAGAGTTTGGCACGGTGTATCAGATTAAGGACATGTTTGCAAGAATTTATGCTTTTTTGGAGAAGTAAGATGTCGTAAGGAAAAAAAAAAAAAGTTTCAATAAAAGTTGAGAATGTCTGAAAATAGAAGTTAAAGGTAAAAAAAACTACTGAAGTTGGGGAGGAATGCTTTTAGCTATTTTTAGCTGAATTTTAAAGGGTCAAAGGGTTGGCAACAACTTTTGGGAAGCATTTTTCAATTTTTAGTTTTAATTAAGTTATTTTGTAGTTTTTGAAAATACTGTTTTTGCTTCTGATACTTTAAAATTAAGTAAAAAAAAGAAAAACTAAAAATTGGAAGCAGCACAAACTTAACTTCTTTAGCTTGCTGATTTTAACTTTTATTTTCAAATACTCTCAACTTTCACCAAAATTTTCTCTACAACTTTTTTCTTCTCCAAAAAATAAAAACTTTTGCAAACACATTTCTCACAAAAGCTAAAAGTTAAAAAGCAAACACCCCTGAAACCTCATCAAATGTTGGACTTGAGAGTAAGGTTATCTAATCAGATCTCAAATTAGAAGGCTTGTTACATGTGCATCACTAAGTTGCCCTTCTCATTTAAAATTTTTTGGGGCAATAAAATTAAGTAAATGAAAAAAAATCCACAAGAAACACTCGAAACAAACACCAACTTAATATTGCATATCAAGATTGTCATTCCGCTGAAGTTTCAAATCAAACGAGACAAAAGATTGCATAATCATCGTTAATATTCTCTTATAATTTTAGACGAGCCAACTACCCACTATTACTAATCGACCAAATAAATCGAGGCCCAATATTTTAACTTAATTGCAGTAAACTTACCTAACATCAAGATATCGGTGGCCTTGATTGAGTGGATTTTTAGCTGCATGGACATCAACAGTGATGACTTCAGCCCCTGAACTACAAATTACAAGCAAAATAAGAAGAAAAAATATATATATATATATATTTGTGTGTGTGTATGTATACGTATATGTACATATATACCTTTTCTTGGCCAAATCCATGAAAATGAAGGGGTTTGAGAGAGATGAAATTTTAGATTGAATATATTGTTTTGCTTGATTTGGGGCAAAATATAATGGAGTTGTGGGTGTGTTTTGTAGTGTTGGTGTGTCAAGTTAAAAATGGAGCATTATGTCATATACTTCAATAGGAAATGACTAGGCCTTCTATATAAATTAGTGACACATGATTTAGATTATGCTTATGATGTAAAATTAATTAAGGAATGATGGTAGATTAGACTTAAATTAATTAAGGAATTCTTTTTCTTGTTTGAAAAAAATAAATAATAAAAATAATAATAATCAAGGATCCTCTATCTTCTTTAAATTAGTTTCTATCCATAGGGCCATACCTCTTTAAAGCATAGGATAAAATGGTGTGATTTGCCATTATTGACGTGGGTATTAGTTGGAGATAAGAAGATGGGAGCATTTGTGGTGGGAATCTCATTCTCAGTGGACTAAAAAGATAAAGGGCTGAAAGTTTCAAATCTAACCTGGTTTTCTGCAAAAAGTTGAAAAAAAATATATCATAATTATAAATATTTGACATTTGAAAACCATTAAACAATTCATTTTAAACTAACAATAAGTGATTGTGTTTAGAATTAGAATCACTTGCTTTTATTATAAAATTCCTTACAATACCTAATAAGCAATCTTGGGGCTATTTACTGTTGATTAATTTTGAAGATTTTACAGTAGAAACAGAATTTTCAAATATTTAAAAAATACTTTCAGCAGTTCCTAATCAAATTAGTGCTCTTCACAATTACTTACAAACACCATTTAAATTATGATTTATGTGCAGGTTGGGCAATTATTTTACATTGTCATTTATGCTTGTTAGAATTCGAAGAGTATATATATAATTTGAATTTAAATATTTTAGAGGGAGACACCCAAAAAGAATGAGTTATAGACATTGGATTTCCCCAGCAAGGCCATCAAATGCTTAAATTGATAGCAATAAAATATAGAAAAGAATCATCGATAGTTGAAGACCTATTGATAATTCGAACGAAATGTTATTTACCTTTTTTTTTTTATATATCTACAAATATTCAATTTTATAAATGCAATAAATGATAAAATAATGAACCCTAGTATATAGTAACAAAACCCCTGACTCTAACTATATAGATACCCTCATTAACGACTATTGAGGAAGTGAACCTCAAATAACTCTTAGTTTTTCTTTAATAATTTTCGACGAATTTTCTCATACAGTGTTTCACGTAACCAATTTATCTTCGCATTCAAAGTGTTGATTTCCGAACCAGTTCCCCAATCAAAATTCAAACTACATCACTTACAAATTTTCTTTTATAGTCATGGAGAAAAGGTATTTATTTCAATATGGCAATTCCATTCTATATGATCAATAAGCTAAGTGGCGGACAGAATGCAGCGCAAGTTGTTGGTCCTATGTTGAGGAACGCCACTTCAATAAGCTACAGATTTAAGGGAGTGTTTGCAACTGCTTATTATAAGTACTTATGTTATTATGAGCTGCTGAAAGCTGTTTTTAAATGTCTAGTTTAACTATTTCTGCTGTAAGTTTTCTAAAAATAATCAGTAATAAGTTATAATCTCATAAGCAGCCAATAAGCTATTTTTCATTAAAATAAGTGATTATAATTTCCAAACACTACAAACAACTAATCAACAAGATGAGCCCCCGCTGCCACCCCACGCGCCGAAAATCGGGTACCAACAATTATTTACTCTTAATTTTACCTACAATTATTCTTTCACTATTTATTTTAGATATAAAATAACCAGTGTATATTTTAAATAATAATTTAAAAAAAAAAAAAAAAGAAGCAAAAAACTATGCTGGCATTGTCGGAGTGGGCCAGTTCAGCCGGTCTACGTTGAACTGGACCAGTAAGTAGGCCGAATTTAGACAGCCCATTCACTGCACATAGTGGGCCAATTAAAGCCGACATACATGATGGGCTATTACGGCTGCGTAAATGCAACTCGTAACTGGACTGACACGCTGTCCATATAGGTTACTGGCTGGTCCATAAATGCATCTCATGTCATTGATAAGGTATCTGAACATTGCCGCATTTTTTTATCAAAAAAAAGGTTGCGGGCTTGCGGCATTTGTTTAAGGGTCTCTATTCTTCTATTCTTTTTTTTTTTTTAAATTAAAAAAATTCCAAGCATATTTTGGAGAGAGCTCATTATAACTAAATGGGATAATTTATAATTACCTCTACACCTCCTTAGGTTTACCATAATTATTAAAACACCGCATGAGGTTTGAATAATAACAATTACACCCTTATTATATAGTTCAGCTAATATATAATTATAATTATATCTCCTGAATGTATACACATATTATAATTACTCTTCCTGAACATGTACATATATCTCAGTCATACCCCATTAATAGGTAATGGATTCTACTTGTAACATTTAGGATTTTCAAAAATTTCAAGGGGTATAATGGTAATTATTCAAACATTAGGAGATGTTTTGGTAATTATTCCGAACCTCGAGGAGTGTTGGGATAATTATCCCTAACTAATATAAGCCATCCCATCTATTTCATCAGCCTTACGTATATATGTGTACGATGATGTCTCCAATTACATTGCCTCACATGAATAGTTTTGTAGTTTCAAAGTATTTTTCTACCAACATTTATGCGTGGTGGGGGCTCTACAATGAAAAGGCACATTCATTTTTCAAAAGGTCATAGAGGCCAACGACTTATAAACAATGCTAAGACGCTCGACTCTTTCAACGTAGGACAACACTTGGTATTATTATCATAAATCCCTCCATTCAAGCCTCAAGGGGCTTGGGGAAGAGGCATAAGTTCGTTGTACCTATAGACACAACACTCATTATGGGATTAAAAAAATAAATACTCATTTGCATTTTCAAGTCAAAGACCATCCGTGTCACAATAGTTTACATTTATAACCACGTGAGAGGAACAGGAAACCACAGTCAAATCTATTGTTGCTCCAATCAGAGTTTTGGGCGAATGGGATTGAGTCACTATCATAAAACAATATGGGTGTAATGACATGCACATTTATGTCTGATCTTTAATGTGGTTGGTAGGGTTAGCTGCATCTATATATGTCACTATTCTTTTACTTACCATTTTTTATTCGAGTGAAGCGTGTCTTGACTCATGCTCAACTTGTATTTAATTAAGTGAGAAATAGTTTATTCTTTTCTTTTTTATTGGGAATATTTGTTCTCCATACCACAAATGTCAAAGTTAATTGCACATAACTCCCCATGAAACTTGTAATTGTTGATTTTAACCCCTTTATTCATTTTTAATTAACAGGAAATTGAACGCCTCATATTATTTGATTAGCGCACAAAGGGTCCCTCCTAAGTCCTAACTGACATGCACCCTTGGTGGGACTTTTGTTTCAATTTTTAGTGTGAAATGTCCTTTTCATCCTTGTCTTTTCGATTGAGTTTTGGCCTCTGATGAGTGGTTTACATTTTATGAAAATTAAAAATAATGTTGTTCTAGTAAAATAATATATTAAGTATAATATATATATATTCTTATAAATGCCAAAAATAAATAGTTTCATGTCATGAAGTTTGTGTGAGTAGAATCTCACTGGTGATCATGGCGGCTGTGACACAATGCGTAGGGTGGTTCAACGGCGATGACTCTAGAATGGCCATGGTGGTTGGGGTGGTAGTGGCGATGGTGGTTGCTAGGTGCGAGGAGAAGAAGAAGCAGAAATAAGAAAAAAAAAATAAAGAAAGAAAAAAAAATGGTGAAAAGATAAATAAAATTAAAAAATTAAAAAACACACACACACAACGGTATGTTAGTCATTGTATTATTGGTTTATGGCTGAAAGAAAATTGGAGGCAGTGAAAATCTCAAAATATAATATAAGAACGGTTTTTGTCAATTAACATAAATAGAGGAAAGAAATCGTAAAAACAGAAATTTCACAGGGATTTTATTTCTTTTTCATGAAATTCCACAAATGTCCCAATCAATACACCTTCCAAGAAACCTTTTCTTTTCTTTCTTTTCCCCCCTTTTTTTCAGTCAACGACAATGCCTCTTAAACAGTCAAACAAAATCCCATTCCACTTCCAAGAACGCACCTTCGGCCGCGTAGGTAAAGACTAAAGAAGGCTTTCTAGAAATTACTTTCCTGAAATTAATAGTATTGAAAAACATTAATGTTTCGCCAGTACAAAAGTCAGTAATTATGTTAGTTGAACTCTACAAGGCTAACGTAGCGCATCCAGTTACTAATCTTAGTGACGACGGAACCATTTTGAATTTTTTTTTTTTTTTGTTTTAATCAGATGGTCTTTGTATCTAATATTATTTTATAAATTCATAAATATTTTATTTCTACAAAAAAATATTTAATATCACCTGATCATATGTAATATGATGCAAGAAACAATGAAACAGAGGATTAATTTCACTGGGACCATTGTGCTTGCTGTTTTATAGCATCCCATGCAGGCATTTTCAATGCTATATTCAACATGGTCGCAACTTTGGCTTACCAAACCCAAATATAATACAAATCAATTATTCATCCCATAAATGGCTCGTTCTAATCAGCAATTTCTTCGAAACCCGTTTTTCTTTTTTATATTTGGAACCCGTACTGCGTAGTTTTCAGCTCGATTGAAGGTCTTAAATCCTGATTTCTTGTTTGGAATTGCAATGAAAACTGAGGAGGGACAATCCTTGGCTGAAACGCCCACCTGGGCCGTTGCCACTGTCATCACCATTTTGGTTTCCATTGGGTTTCTCATTCATGGAAGTTTGAAGAAGTTTGGGAAGGTCATAAATCTTTATTTTTTGACTTTTTTTTATCACTCTGTTCGTATGTATATATATATACACACACACACATATATTCCTTGATATTTGTAATTGATGTTCTAACATGATTTGACACACGCATAACAGTGGTTGGACAGGACTAAAAGGAAACATCTTCTTGCTGCCCTGGACAAGATTAAGGAAGGTAATGAAAAGTTGTATTTTTCCATGTTTTGTAATTTCTTGATGTTTGGTTGAATTTGGATGTTTGTGTTTTATGAGGATCTTGTTTGATTTAAACCAGAGCTAATGGTATTTGGGCTTCTGTCGTTGCTGATGGGTCATTGGGTTGTTTTTGTGGCTAAAATTTGTGTCAAATCATCGGCATTGAGTAGCCATTTCTACCCGTGCGCGCCTGTTCATCATGTGGAGCATCATCTATTTGAAAATCATCTTGTTGTTTCAAGCTCTAATCATTTGAACTCCTCGATCTCGCGATTGTTGTTGGAGAATGTGTATCGAGATTATTGTCCCAAGGTACTCTTTGCACGTTTACTCTTCAATGATGACTAATATCTGCAAGGAAAACGAATGGCTTTCTTGGTTCCAAGTTCTTAATAGTTCTTATTATGAATCAAGAAACATAAACTAATTTAAAATGTGGTATGAAGTGTAGTATGAGCTGGTAGTGATTCGTTTAGTAGGCTTGGACAACATGGTTTCTTTGGTCGGTTAGGGCATGATACGTTAGGGAAACAGAAAGAACCGACTTCATCACCTTGTGTCTAAGTTTCTTCCAAGAATATGTGTCTCATATATTGATAGTAGAAAACAACTCATTGATTACTGGCTTAGTAACATTCATAAGTTCCCTGTAATCGGAATAGAAGTCTATGTTTCTCTTAATGCTTTGATGTTTCTCACTGTAATTTAAATTTAAAGTTGATTTAACAATTATGATATCTTTCGGGCTTCACTTTAGAAGGAAAATGTTAAATATCTAGCTTGTTTTCCAGGGTCATGAACCATTTGCTTCGTACGAGAGCCTTGAGCAGCTTCATCGTTTCTTGTTTGTTCTGGGTGTCACGCATGTCGCCTATAGTTTTATAGCCATTGCACTAGCCATGATTAAGGTCACTTAATATTTCATCTTCAGAGTTACCACTTTGTGGCACACACATTTTGCGTCGACCGACTTGCTCAGAACTTGTTGTCGCAGATCTATAGCTGGAGGACATGGGAAAACCATGCCAAGACAATGGCTCTTCGAGGCTTACTAACCATGGGTCCTTCTGCCGGTGGTTGACGAGATCCTACCATGATTATTCTTGCAAATTTTATCCTTGCAGCCATTGAAGCTGATAAATTCTTTATTCCTTCAATACTCGATGCAGATTCTGAAGATGTTGGAGAAGATGGAGTGAAAATGAGGCGCCTGTCAAGCTTTATATTTCACCACACTTCTCATCCATGGAGTCAGCACAGACTTCTTGTTTGGCTGGTATACACTTGTACAGTCTCATTTGTTTGACCACACTGTGAATTAAGATTTTCTTGATTATTAGGTGATGTTGCTGTCTAGTTACTTCCACAAAATTAACTTCGATAAAAATCTCAACGAGTAAGCAATAAAAATGTGAATCGTTTAGTGCAAGTTCAAGAGATTTGATAACTAGAGACCTTGACATATATTATGATAAAGTCCATTTTGCAGCTATCAAGATCTTTTGGTTTCTGTTCCTATATCGTAGACATTCTTTTCTTTTCTTTTTTCTTTTTTATTTTTTATTTTTACTTTTTTTAAATAAGTTTTTCCCCTTTCCCCTCAGCTTTGTTTCAGCCGCCAATTCTGGAGTTCAATTAATCAAGCCGACTACATGGCTCTGCGACTAGGCTTCATTACCGTAAGTTCCATTTCTATGTCCAGTCACTCATCAGATATACTAGGATTTTTTCAAGCAAATCTTTTTGCACTTAGAGAGCTTCGATCTGAAACTGTTGAGATAGGAGATAATAACATGATCGTCTACTCTGAACTTAGTGGTGTGCATGGCCAAAATAACTGCTATTTGAGTTTTAAATTGTGATAGAAGCAATTCATTGAGGATCAAGATACATATCTTGATGTTTTTCTGATTAGTTGGATTGCAGAATGAGTATATTAGTCGACTTGATGATGCCAAGACTTGAGGTTCAAAGGGAAAGCATAACTGTTGTTTTCTTTGTTTTGGTACGATTTCCAGACTCATCAATTACCTTTCACTTATGACTTCCACAACTACATGCTTCGAAGTATGGAGGAAGAATTTCGAGACATCGTTGGCATTAGGTACTGCACCATGGTTTGGTTTTTATTTTTCTTACAGAATAATTACCCAAGTTACTCAGATTTCCATACATTCAATGATTCAGTAAGTAGCATATTGATCTTATTTTGGCTTTAATACATTGATGCTTGATTAAAGACACTTTTGAGTTAAAGCTTGTAGCGACTTGCGTCAGTCACAAGTTATGTTTGACAACACGTTATTTACAAATCCGTACTCGTGTTCGACAAAATGTCTAATCCTTTGGAAACGAGATCAATCTAAAGCCATGTACGACTCCAAAACAAAGGCACTGAGTTGTGCCAGCATTCTCAATGAAGAAAGAAGAACAAGATAAAGAAGAAATCTAGGGTGGCTTTCTTTAGAGAGTGTGCGTGCGTGCGTGCGCGCGCGTTCTCTCTCTCTCTCTCTCTCTCTTTGGTTTTATCTTATTCATAGAGAAAGTGCAACTATATTGTTTCAACAACAGTTTTGTCTATAAAGCTACATTAACCATAGCTAATAAACAGGAGTCTGACGAATCCTCCCTCTTTTGCAGTATCCCACTTTGGGCTTTTGCTATTATCTGCATTGTTCTAGGCTTTCATGGTAAATTCTCATAACTAGAAGTATCTTTTACCGTGAATATGTCGTTAAGGAGTTTACTTTTGTTGCTATCTCCTCAGTTGTCGTAATAAATGGCATGCTCATAGAAACATTAATAATGCCCGTTCGGTTTGAGGAATTTAGTGAAAGTGCACAAATTAAAGCATAAAATTAAATTATTTGAAGCATTAAAAATATGTTTTCCTTGGTGTTTTTCCTCGATATACGGCATGCTGATGGAAATATTATCTTTTTTAGAATGGATGTTTGACAGTGCAGTTTCCAGTTAAATCATATTTAACTTCATTTCTACGATATCATGGAATATTTTCCTTATAGCAATGTTCTAATGTTAATTTTTTTCCGGCATTAGGGACAAATATTTACTTCTGGATTTCTTTCCTCCCGGCTATTGTAAGTTTTTAACTATTCGTTTCGTCTTGTTTAACTTAAAAAATTAACACGGTCTTCACATCCTTCAAATATATCTAAATTGTGCTCTATTAGTTGATACTCCTGGTTGGTACAAAGCTGCATCGAATAGTTGTAAAACTGGCTGTTGAAATCATGGATGCAAGTCAATGGACAGGATTTCAACAGTTCAATCTGAGGGACGAGCTGTTCTGGTTCGGCAATCCCAGACTTCTTCTTCGGTTGATACAATTTGTATCATTCCAGGTTAGCTTTCTTGTGGGTTGAGATTAGATTACAAAGATGAGAAGTAACAAGGAATGTTTCATTATGTGATGTTTGTGATGTTGCAGAATGCGTTTGAGATGGCGACATATGTATGGTCAATGGTAAGGCTTTGCTGATGACTTTGTTGATCTCTAAATCATATAGAGGAATATAATATAGGGATAATTACTTCAACACCCCATGAGGTTTGGCCCAATTATAGAAACACCTCCTGAAAATTATAGTAATACCCCTGACCGTTAGTTCAATTAGCGAACAACTTAACGAACCATAAATGGCATTACAATTAGACTCCCTAAAGCTTAACCTATTGATCAAAAAATTATAAGTGGATTCTCTATTAAGCTAATGGAAGGTGGTGTTATTGTAATTTTAAATTATATGGGGTGTAATGTAATTATCCCTATAATGTACTCGGGTACAGTTGATTTTGGAGAGAAGAAATATACATTAGTCCTATTCACATTTAAACATTGTCTTTCTTGTTTTTCTCTAGTGGGAAGTAAGGAAGCCATCGTGTTACACCGGAGATCATACGTTCCTTGTAATTCGGTTGACATTTGGGTACGCCGTTTCTTGCTATTCCTGTGTAAAAAATAATGAATACATGTCAACTTGTAGATTGAATTGATTTTTGTGCAGGATAGTGTCCCAATTTTGGTGTAGCTTCATCACTTTCCCTCTCTATGTTATTATAGCTCAGGTAAAATAACACATCGCCAATTTAGAGGGCGTTGGGTTGAGCTTATGATCTCTTTAACACATCTTATAAAACGTCTAAAACTTATAATATGACAAAAAGTGTTTCGTATTTTCTTAAGAAAAAGCTTACAAGCTTGAAAAGTCAGGATATTGTAAGCTCTTTATAAACTAAAGAGTTGCTGACTTATTGTAACACGTTCCTTTTGATTTGAATTATTTTAATTACAAAATTATTATTACCAACGTCTTATAAGCTCCAAATTCTTTTTTATCCAAAGATGTTTTTGGAGTTTATGTAACTTAATACACTTTTACACTCACTCTCAAGACCTTTTCCATGTTTACCTCAGCGTCTTTTCCGATCATATTGTGGTTGCAGATGGGGTCCAAGTTTAAGAAAACAATAATATCTGAAAATGTGAGGAAGTCACTTAATGGGTGGCGGAAGAAGGTGAAGACTCGAAAAGATGGACAAACTTGCACTCTCCTAGATGTGCATTCATCAGTGGATTTGAATTCCATGATGCGTGATAGAGATAAAAGCATTGCGAATATCTCTGGCCGCCACATGGATGAATCTGTTCCGGCATCTGATGTTTATTCTCCTACACACGACGAAAGTTCTGATGAAGAAATCAAAGCTGCTGAGCGTGTTAAGGATCGTCAAACACTTGTCTGAATGGGACAGCAAAACTAAGTTTATTCAGTTTCCTCAATACCAATCATGCTCATTTGGAGTTGGAAGATGGTTTTATCAGATTAGTTGTGCGAGTAAAATAGTTATTGTGCTAGTTTGTTATGCAGGACAGATGAGGCATGATTGTGAACTTCAGTTTATATGTTGTATGATTATTGAAAAGAATTATTACATATATCATGAGTTCAGATCAAATTTTGTTTGGCAGAAGTGAAGATTTCAAGAATGTGGTGTCAAGTGGAGAAACAATGGAAGTAAGGTCATGGATGAGGGGAAGGAAGTTGGCTCACGAGTGTGACAAGTTGGTTCGAATAAGATTTGATTTGAGCTTAAGAGGGTATTTGCCAGTCCTTCTGTTTTGGAGAAGAAGCGATTTTCTGTTAGGGAAGTTGAGAAATTAATAATAGAATTAAGTAGCAAAAGTTGAAAGTGTTTGTATCTAAAAGCTGAAAAATAATAAAAAGTTAATAGTGGTATATTTTGAAAAAAGCGATTTTCTGAGCTTTATTTTTTAAAGTTATTATCTTGCCCTTAAATATAGTATTCTTGCAGCATTAATGAGGATTATATAGTAGTTTCATTAAAACTTTTAAGATGGAAAGACTGAAGTAGAATTTAAAAGCACCACCCTAACTAAAGGTATGATTTGTTGTACCAAATACACCCTGAATTTGGTTTTTTTTTTTTTTTTTTTTTTTTATTGGTCCCTGAATTAGTTTCTAGTAGGTAAAAACTGAAAAAGCTGTTGGTAAAAGTATTGTCAAACACTTTTAAGTTTAACAATTTATAATAACTTTATAAATTGGTAATAAAACAATTTATAACTTTATTGGTAATAATATTGGTAATTGTGCATATCTTTTAACAAATATCATCTTTTGGCGTGATTTTATTGGATCTTCCTAAAATGCACTATTGCTATTGACTTCAAGTTTTCTACTACGATTATTACCACTGTATATATTAGTACTTTATTAAATACACAAACGTTGAATTTTCACATATATTAGTAACGATAACAACAACAATGAAACAACGTCAACAATGACGATAACAACAATGATGATGATGATGATGATGATGATCCAACCAATTCGTTTGACGCTTTGTTATTTCAATCTTGAGGCTTTACCTTCATTTAAGCTTGCAATTTAAGAAGATGAAAAAGATTTAAAAAATAATTTATTTGTGATTTTTTTATTGTAATATCAACATTGTATCCATTAAAAAAAATTAAAAGGAAAAAGATGTGACTTCTTGGCTTTGTTCGTTCATCCTTTCCGATTCCCAATATTAATGTCGATTTCATATGTTCAGATATCTTTTAAAATAATGAACATTATGACAAGTGATCGAAAAACTGTTGTGAAATAAAATATCGAATTCTTTGAGACAAATTGGTGTGAATTTTTCATTATTTATTCATTTAATACACAGTTGACTAACGCATTATCTACAGACTTGCTATTAGGTTTGACTGTAATGTGCTAAAATCATATGTGGATCTTGGCAGTCACGACTTACAGTCCAACAAACAGAAGTTGAACCCAAATACCTCTTTTCTTTTTTCTTATGCAAATTAAAAAAAAAAAAAAGAATTTCGATTCCGTAGATCTCAAATTTTATTGAATTTTCTACCAAAGTTGAATTTAAGAGAAATAATTGATATCCACCTGCAATATTTTATAAAACTAACTTTAAATTGGTACCTCAAATATTTGAAATATACTGTGATATGAATTTAATTTGTTTTTTTCTTTTCATATCAATTAATTCAAAAATAGTAAAAGTATTCGTAGTACCTTGCTCAACAATTTTAATTTTAAAAAAGAAAAAGCACATAAAATTTACATGGGCTTAGTTGTCATAATAACTGACATAAGGTGACCCATTGTAGTTTTTCTAAACTATAGGGGTCAAATTGTTAAACCGAAAATCAAATGAAGAGGCACTCATTCTCCATAGCAAATTCATACCCCTCGCTCAAGTAAACCCCAAATTCCTTAGGACAAAACCAAGCACACCTATTCTGCAACTAATTCTCACATTTTCTGGCTCTATCCTGCTTTATTCTGATTCCAATTTTGTATAATCATGGTGCTCGAGGTTTGCTCTTCACTTCCCTTCCCTATCTTTTCGTTATTTTTCCTTTTTTTTTTGAAATTAGGGTTTAATTTTATTTCGATCGGTTGCTTACTAGTCAATTTTTGATCTTGCTGAAAATAGGCGACAATGATCTGCATCGACAATTCGGAGTGGATGCGGAATGGTGATTACTCTCCCAATCGATTCCAAGCTCAAGCGGACGCCGTTAACCTAATCTGTGGAGCTAAAACTCAAGTATTTTCTTCTGCCTTTTGGTATCTTTATTACGTCGTGTTTCTGATGTTGATTCGGTTTTCTATTTCCGTGGTGTACCTTTTCTTCTCGTTAATTTGGGTTATTATTTTTATTTAATCGTGTTAAGGATTGTTGATTGGTTTAGTTGTGCTGTTTTCTTTCCCTAGTCAAATCCGGAGAATACAGTCGGAGTGTTGACAATGGCTGGAAAAGGTGTTCGCGTATTAGTCACTCCAACTAGTGATCTTGGCAAGATCTTGGCTTGCATGCACGGTTAGCTTTTGTACCCGTTTTCAACTAAATTAGTTATTTAATTTTATAGATGCTTAGTGGAAGTTTATAGTCTAGTAATTGGACATTGCGATTTTCTTTTTAAATTAGCTAAAAAAATAAAAAAGTTTTGGTTCTTAAAGGTTATCGCGTACAACTCTGATTTGGTTGTAGAGTGAAAGAAACAAGATATTGTTTTCTGGGTGTGAAAATATGAAATCTTAAGTTATGGTATGGTGCGTGAGCTGTTTATTGGTGAACAATAGTCTATCCTTTTCTGATTGTGTTGAATGTTGTTATTGTATGCAGATTAACATTGTGCTTTATTATTTATATATAGGTTTAGAAATAGGTGGTGAGATGAATTTGGCGGCTGGGATCCAGGTTGCGCAATTGGCCCTCAAGCATCGCCAAAACAAGAAGCAGCAACAGAGGATAATAGTGTTTGCGGGAAGGTACATGTAACTATTATATGTACTTTTAATGTCAAATTTTTGGCTATTGTTTTTAGCTTTATTAATTTTACGTTTCTATTATTTTCTTTGTTGTTAGCCCTGTTAAATATGACAAGAAGGTGTTGGAGTTGATTGGAAGAAAACTGAAAAAGAACAGTGTAGCACTTGACATTGTAAACTTTGGTGAAGAAGATGAAGAAAAGACCGAGAAGCTTGAGGCATTGCTTGCTGCCGTAAATAACAATGATAGCAGTCATATTGTTCATGTTCCTCCTGGTCCGAGTGCTCTTTCAGATGTGCTTATCAGGTCTTTTTGTTATTTTGAATTGCAGTCTCTGTCAATTCTAATTACACCTGTTATTTTATGATTTCTGATAGTTTTCTTCCGCAGTACCCCAATCTTTACTGGCGATGGAGAAGGTGGAAGTGGTTTTGCAGCTGCTGCTGGTGGAGTATCTGGATTTGAATTTGGTGTGGATCCAAACTTGGATCCTGAACTTGCTCTTGCACTCCGAGTGTCAATGGAGGAGGAAAGGGCAAGGCAAGAAGCAGCTGCGAAGAAGGCTGCAGAAGAGGCAGCAAAGCAGGAAAAAGGAGAACAGCAGTCCACTTCACAAGATGTAACCATGACTGAGAATGTGAACCCTGGAACTTCTGAGCCTGAAAAGAAGACACATGATCTAATGGTTCAGACCTCTTTTCCTTCGAATTCTCATTTAGCATCTCTGCTGTTTGTATAAACTGCATGATAGTTATAAGCTGGAATTTAGTTCTTTTCTTCAGTGTTAGTCCCACAGTTTCTTACATAAATAATGACATCTACTCCTGGACTTCTTTAATTATTTTTACTTAAGTCTGGTATGCAGTGAATTATAAAAGCCAGTCTACTGTATATGACTGATTCCTAAGTTAACATATGAACTTCTAAATTAAATTACCGTAGTGGGTATAAACTCAGAGACTCTGGAGCCATGGAGATATGGTTATCATAAAGATATTCTTTCTTGATAAACATGTCGCCAAGGATTTACTGTATTTGTGCCCTGAATAAGTTGATGAGGTGTTGGAATCTGACGTAAGACCAGACATGTTGTTGATAAGGTTCTTTCTCGGATGTCATATGATAGGCATTTTTTTCAGGAAATGAAGCTGCTGTGCCCAGTGTCTGTGATACTTCCTCTCATTGTATTTTATTTTATTTTTTTAAGTGTCAGATTTGCTTTATAATATGGCCTCTTGCATGTTTATCTCTACATTTCATGGGAGGGATTTTGGAAATAATGAGAGAGGTTGAATATTGTAGGGGGGAGAATACTGTCTGTCTCATAGGGAGATGTTTAAATAGGGAAACGGGAACGTAAAGCTTGTTTGAACCTATCTGTGGTTTGTTAAGAAATTTTGAATCTTAATAGAAGTCAATTCCATGTGATTATCCTTAGAGTTGGGATATCTTCTAGCTTGTTGAGGTCTGGCTGTTGAGGAGCTGTGGTTAAGGCACTTTGTGGTCCTAAGAAAGGTTCACACGGGTAGTTCTTGCTTATGTGGGTAACAGCTCCATTGATTTGCTATTTCCTGGTCCAGTGGTTCTAGATGCTTTGTATTTCCTTTGTATGTTCAAATTCTTTGCCTTACTCTATGAGGTGGTGCAATTCTCTGAGAAAGTACCTGGAACTCCGGCATTCATGTTCTATGATTTCTTGTGCATTCTATATATGAACAATTCACTACAGTTAACACATGATATGTTCTTACAGGACGATGAGAATGCATTGTTACAGCAGGCCCTGGCCATGTCCATGGATGATTCTTCCTCCACAGCTGCTGTGCGGGACACTGACATGTCAGATGCATCTGCTGATGATCATGATTTGCAACTTGGTGAGAACTTATGTTTATGATTTGGCATCTACTTATGGTGAGAACTTATGTTTATGATTTGGCATCTACTTATCGTATCCTGCCAGTTAATCAGTTGCTGAATCTGATACTTCTTTCATCCCATACCTGACTTATTCTTTCTGATATAATATATTTGTCCTGGTTCTCGTAGCCCTTCAATTGTCTGTGCAAGACGGTGCAGCAGATCAATCAAGCCAGACAGACGTGAATAAGTTGCTGGCAGATCAATCCTTCATGTCCTCCATCCTTGCTTCAGTAAGTCTACAAGGCTAATATGTTCTTTCTTTTCTACTTGCAGTGTCATAGTTAATTGATCATTGAGCATGTATTATATACTAAACAAGAAACATACTAACTACCATGAAAACAATTATGAAACTAATCATTCTTGGTTTGCTTTAACAGCTTCCAGGAGTTGATCCAAATGACCCCCATGTCAAGGATCTGCTTGCTTCCATGCAGAGTCAGTCTGAGGTGAGTTTAGCAATTTATTTTGGTGGAAACAATTGAATGTTGATTAAGATAGTAAATTATTCTCACATTTATGGCTTAATAAACCCTCCCTGTCTGAGTACTGTTACTGCAATTCTATCCATTTGTTTGCAAGTTCTACTTACACATGAGAACGAGTTGATACCAGCAAACATTATTACTTTTGATTGATGATGAGATGATAGGACTGTGGAATGATTGTTTGATTAACTAGCTGTCTACTCTGTAAATGCAGTACTGATTGTTGAAATCTTAGCCTACAGAATTAGAATCTTTGTGCAAAACTCGTCATATCATTGCAACATAGGGGTTTATGTTACTTTTCAAATGTGTATCGTGCAAAACTCTCCATTCTTTCATTTTAGTTTCCTCTGATCTTTCTTTCCTTTAGGCTTTGATGTTTGATGTGAATGTTGGAGATGTTTGATGTGAATGTTGGAGAGTTCCATCAAATATTTCTTTGTTGTAAAACCATACTGATCATAAGAAACATTAGAAAAAGATGCTGAGGATGATCTTTGTTCCATTTCGGCACATTATGAGATGATAGAATGTGGAGCTCTACTGCTTCATTTTAATGAGATGGAATGAGATCTTTAATCAGTTAATCATATTAAGCATGTGTTTGGTTAATCATATTAAGCATGTGTTTGGAGTTCACTTGCGAAAACAAAGTACTTGTTCACTTTAAGCTCTTCTAGTGCGTGTTTTTCTTTTGCTCGAGTTCTTACTAAAATGTATGGTACCAGCAGAACAAGGAAGAAGACAAGGCACCGAAAGAAGAGGAAAAGAAGTAAACATGCCTATGGTCAATCTCCACTATCAGGTGTAGTTTCAAGTTTTACAAATATTGTAAGTTTTGATGATGCCGTAATATAATGGCTATGTCATTAGATGAGAATTCTTGGCAGTCCATATTAGGCCATGCTATCGAGTGTTTAACCCTTTGCGCTGAATGGGAACTTCGGTTTTACAGGTCAAGTATCTTTTACACAGTTCTGCAAGGAGTTCAAGCTGGCGCTCAGGATGTTGGTAATTATTGTCGATCAGAACGAATATGCGATGACCAATCTTATTTTATGATGGAGAAGAGCGTGTGATGAACTGATTTAGCACAGTGTAGTGAATTTAGATATAATTTCATGTTGCGTTTTTATCTCAAATTGTAATTTCAATGGAACTCTACATGCATGGGTTACTTCATCTTGGCCTGAAACTTTATTTTTTTCTCTGAGAGTTCGTGTGAATTCTTAATCATGACATTATGTTGCTGAAGATCTTTCTGGGTGGGGATAAAGGTGCGTTTTGATCTCTTTTTCTCCCCCATTTTTCTTTTTCCTATCTTTTGGATGATTACCTCAATACCAAAGTTTGGTCTAATTACCATATAACACCATTTGTGGTTCCAAAAAAAATACAATTACACTGTTTGTTATTAGTTAGCTGAATCGAACCTGAATGGAACTCGTGTAGTATTATTATTAGATTTTCGGAAAATCAAGGCATTTTAAATTTTTAAGCGATCTAATGCAATATTAAATAGGTTTTGTCGTGTATTATTGTAATATTTCAAAGCACGTGTGTGGTGCTTATGAGATAAGGCTAAACTTTGGATGGTATTGAATTAATTTTTCCATTTTTCTTTCATTTGGCTTTCTTCTGTCTCCCTCTTTTTGGCTTATAAAAGCAAGAGCAATGAGTCAATGACCATTCTCAAATTTCAATTGAAATTCTCCACTTGAAAGTTCAGGATTTGAGAATTTGTTAGAAATATGATGGTCATCCAAACAATAATTGATACAATAAATTATCAGTTGCCTAATAATTGATATAATAATGAATTAATTGATTTACTACAAAGAAAAAGAAAATAAAAGAAAAACAAAGGAATGTTAAACATTGAATGCAACCCAATTCCTACTCTCCCCACATAATTATATGCTATCCAACAACTTTGCCTCCTCTTCATTACTCTTTCTATCTACCATGCAAATTTTAATGCCGAAGTTAATGCAAGGCGCACGAGGAAGGCAATACAATTTGATGTCAACCCTTTCACTAATTTAATGTTGAAAATATATATATATATATATATATTTCACTCTAGTGAGTTACAAACAAGTCGAAAAGGTCAAATTGTTCTATTTATTTTAATGGTGGAATCATCCATGATTGAGTTGTGGAAAATTTTGGATAGGTATCCTATACCTACATAGAATTCTTTAATTGTTATGTCGGAGTGCATACAGGATACGTTTTCCATGTCTAGTTGTTCTTGAACAGTTAACGATTCTCTGAAAAAATTTGGTTGTTTGAGCTTGGTCTTGCTTATGGCGTCAAATCGATATGTTCTAAGAAGTTGAATTATCAATCTCATCGAGATAATTAACCCATTTCTCGTACCAAAACTGACCAGTTGAACCACTTTCTTGAGAAATACAATATGTAAGTCATGCAAGTAAATAGATTTAAGTTGATGAAATAATCTAAATCTTTAGGCTAGTGAAGGAGTATTGGTAAGAGAAAATATGAACCTCATCAAATTACTTTATTAACCCAAATAATCATTTTATGCACACTTAATGTGTGCAAAATTGAGTCTTTTATCCTTAAAAGAACACATATTCTCATTTCATTATATCAACTTGACAAACATTGAGGATGGAAATGCTTAAAAATTATATCTATACCTCACATATGCCATATAAGAATTAATTGGATGAAAAGCACTTTCGGATACATACATAATACAATAATTACTTCTGGAACAAAAAAAAAACAAGGTCTTTTGTTCTTCTTTGTTTTTTTCCTTTCCTTTTCTTTCCTGGGGTCCATTTGCATAAACTGAAGTCGACGTCCTTCAGTCCGAGGGAGTTGTTGCTGTGTCATAGAGATGTATAAAAAGATCATGATTTCTTATCCTTTGATTCTTGTCACATGCCGACAGACATCAGAGGAGCAGTCAAATACAACGGCCACGTCCTCGTGCCTGGCTGCAATAGTTTTCCCTTGTAAATTTTTCTTTTTTATTCTCAGAAAGTCACAAATTTTGTCGTTTGTAAAGCTATTTAAATTAGCCGGCCCCTAAATTTCACAGAAGAAAACAATGTATATTTGTCAGTTTTCTTAAGTGCTTCATAATAGCCTTTACATATATTCTTGGGCTACTTTTATGCACCACTATATGCTATAAGGACCCTTAAAGACAGAATCTTGGTTGGGTTTTGGAAATGGGAAGCTTAGGAGTATCTATTTCAGTTTTACTGTGTGTTGTATCTGTTTTTTGTTCAAATGGAGTTGAAGGGTACATTAAGTACAATACTGGGAGTGGGATTGTGGATGGGAAATTGAATGTTCATTTGGTTGCTCACTCCCATGATGATGTGGGTTGGCTTAAGACAGTTGATCAGTACTATGTTGGATCCAATAACTCCATACAGGTTGTTGTCTGAAGCTTATATAAGTTGATTGTTTGGTGTTTCTGGAATTGTTTCTGTGGTAATGATCTGACTTGTTGGGACATCTTGAATTCTTGTTTTTGATGCAGGGTGCTTGTGTGGAAAATGTTCTCGACTCGGTTGTCATGTCGTTGCGGCGTGATCCTAATAGGAAGTTCATATTTGCTGAAATGGTAGCTGAATCTTTTTCCTTTTTTATGATTTCTATTGCTTTTCTATTAAGTCAATTAAGATACGAACCTTTTGGATTCAAATGATAATTTTCTAGCTATAGATTCCTCTGTTGATGGAATACGTTGAATTTTAGAAATGGCTAGTGCAAGTTTTTCTTATTTATATGAGCTGATTCCCTCGTAAAATTTTAAGTTTACGGTGGTGTCTATTGTCTTTGTGGTGCAAACGAAGGAATTATCCACATAAAACTCCTATGCAAAAGTTGAGACAACATAATCCTTTTCAGTTAACTAGTTGTGGAACAAAAAGTTGTTCTCACTTTTTAGGAAAGTGAAGTTTTATGTCTAGTGTTTTGAATCATTGTTTCTGTATTGTAATAATTAGATTCCAATTCAATGTCGTAAACTGAACGTATATCTAACAAGCAACTATATATGTGCACTTTCTGTTCTAAGAGGCTCGAATTAGTGGGACTGATGTCCCTGAAGAAATAGAGGAAGAGTTTTTGTAGATGTAAATATTTGCGTTATGACAGAGCATTTCTTTTTTCTTTTTTTTTTTTCTCCTTTTTTCTTTCCACCTTTTTGGTCATTTGGATTGTGTCACTTTCAATCTTTTTAAGTTTGCATTTTGTTTCAAATATTGTGATGCCACCACTATTCACTTGTCTCCATTATGTGGAATCCAAGTAGGCATTTTTCAATAGATGGTGGAACGAGCAAAGTGTAGAAATTCAGGACGAAGTAAGAAAGCTGGTTGATGCTGGCCAGTTGGAATTCGTGTATGATTATTACTTGTATCCCTATATTTATACACCCAGCTTGTAGAGCTTGATGTAATTTTTTCTAATGATTTATCTGTTGCAGAAATGGTGGGTGGTGTATGCATGATGAAGCAACTACTCATTATATAGACATGATTGACCAAACTACTTTGGGTCATCAATTGCTAAAGAGTCAATTCAATAAGACTCCTCGTGCTGGATGGCAGATTGATCCATTTGGACACTCGGCCGTGCAAGCTTACCTGCTAGGGGTCGAGGTATGCAAACATATCTGCGGTTGAAATTTGTAATATTTTGGAACTGAGATCGTATTCAAAGAGAAAGATATCAAATATCTCAAGTTTCTTTTTGAATATTATATGAATCCAATGCGTCGGGAATTGTTTGACTGTCTTTCTATGAGGTTCAGCAACTACCCCCATTGAATTATTTGGCTTCTAAAGTAGAGTAAAAAGAAGTGCTCCAGGTAATTGCTATTTAACTCGGACGTGTTCTAGTTTAGTAATTTACTGTTCCACGCGTTGTGTAGGTGGGGTTTGATTCTCTTCATTTTGCACGGATTGATTACCAAGATAGAGCCAAACGGAAGGGAGATAAATCACTCGAAGTCATATGGCAGGGTTCAATGACATTTGGTCCGTCTTCTCGGGTAAAGAAAGACACGTTTCCATCGCTCAAATGTTTGTTCTGTTTACCTGCTTCACTTGGTCCCTTCTGATTCAAGTTTCTTCCAGATATTCACCAATGCGTTTCCTGTTCACTATAGCCCACCCAATGGCTTTCATTTTGAAGTAAATGATGACAACTTTGACCCAGTCCAGGTTCGATTACTAAGAGTTAGAAGTCGGTCCCAAATTTGTGGTTATTCGAATAATTTTTAGCTTGAACAGTTATTTGATTGACAAACTGCAGGATAATCCCCTCCTTTTTGACTATAATGTCGAGAAACGAGTTAATGATTTTATTGCTGCTGCAATGGTTCAGGTAAACACGAATATTTTATTATAATAATCACAAAAAGAATACAGTTGTTAACTGGCTTTGATACGCAGGCAAACGTTACGAAAGGTAATCATATTATGTGGACTATGGGAGATGACTTCCAGTATCAATATGCTGAGTCCTGGTTCAAACAGATGGACAAACTCATTCATTATGTTAACAAGGTACTTATTCTTTGAATGTCGAAAAGCTAAGAAAAAGATATTTGTTTTCAAATAACTTTGACTAACAGAGCTTCGTGAAACAGGACGGTCGAGTTAATGCATTATATTCCACGCCATCCATATACACTGATGCAAAACTTGCTGCCAATGAATCTTGGCCTCTGAAAGTTGATGATTATTTCCCGTGAACACTAAAAAACAACCTCACTCTGCTTTGAGTTATTACAAGTTTTTTGTTTAGTTTGATCCACGATACCAACATAAGTATTTTTGTTTATTTTGATAGATATGCAGACGGCCCTAATGCTTACTGGACTGGCTTTTTTACAAGCCGGCCAGCCTTTAAAAGATACATCCGTTTTTTGAGTGGATATTATCTGGTAATCTCGTACAATACTTTTTGTGGGGTGCATCCCTGTGATTTATTTGTTTGTAATGATTTACTTTCTAAATGCATTTAATTTATGAATTCATAGGCGGCTCGTCAACTTGAATTTCTGGCGGGAAGGAGATCAACTAGCGCTAACACTGATGGCTTAGGTGATGCTTTGGGGATTGCACAGCACCATGATGCTATTACTGGTACTGCTAAGCAGCATACGACGAACGACTATATGAAACGCTTGGCTATTGGAGCCTCACAGGTGCGTTTTTACATAACTAGCAGTCGTCCACGTGATTCTCACATGCATCAACTTTTTTCTTTCTTTTTTAATTTTTATTTTTTCACCCTCTTTGTTCCCAATAATCTTAGTTCGAGTTTGGTTTCAATATTAGGTGAGAGATGGAGTGTTTTTTTCTGTTTGGTTTCCACTTTACATGATAGAGGGAGTGCGTGTTCAGAATGGGAGTTTTAATTCGGTTCCATATGTAACATCTTACAATTGTGACATGATTTGTGGATACATAGAAGGGTAAATTCGAGTCTCTTGAAAATTGGTATCACAACTACCTATCTGTGTAGAAATTTTAACTTTTATCCTCAATTTTACACTTTTGCTTGGATGATTGTACATGGAAAGGGATATATTTGTAAAAGTACAAGAAGTAAATTTCATTTTAGACACAAAGCATGCTTTCTTTTTATAATGGTATGGATTTTGCTCCATATGTACGTTTTACTTTTGCTATATTTCCTTTTGCTCGATAATATAACTGATTTTCTAATATCATAATTCTATTATGATGTTTTATGTTATGTAGGCAGAAGCCGTCGTGGATTCAGCTTTGTCATGTCTGGTTGGTTCAAAGTTGAACGGCAAGTGTGCTGCATCTACAGTTGCATTCAGCCAGGTTGCACTTCACTGTAGTGAATTTGTTCGAGTGTTTCCTTTTAAAAAAAATTTCAAATTTCCTTTTGAACTTTTCTTTACATGAAAAGCAAATTTATGTTTAATAATCAGTATCTTATCAATTTTGGCGAACAGTGTCAATTACTCAACATAAGTTTCTGTCCATCAACGGAACAAGATATTCCCCAAGGGAAGAGTTTGGTAACAACTTTTTCCTCCTTGTGCACCTATTCCAGCAAAGACAACTAGGGATGCAAACAAGCTAAGTCTAGCTGAGCTTTGACAATTTTCTCAAGCTCAAGCTTGACGAGCCGATAAATATTGAGCCCGAGCCCGGCTGCTTGGGCTCTAATCTATGACAAAATCACAGACTCAAGTTTGAGTTCCAAATCGAGCTTGAGCTTGATTGTTTAAATAGTATGTTCGAATTCGAGCATCAAAATTTCAGTTATTTTATAAATAATTTAATTTAATTATTTATAATTTTATATTTACATATATATATATGCGTGTATATATATATTTTAAAAAGACATGGGCTCATGAAACTCCAAACAAGAATTATTAGGCTCGAGTTTAGCTCAAAATCTCTACAAGTTTAGCTCGAACTTGAGTCGTTCGAACTGAGTTCGAACGCTTTTCGAGCTGGCTCATAAGGCTTGCGAGTAGGCCAGGTTTGCTTGCATCCCTAATGACAACTCTAAAAAAATGTTGATTAACTATGTATAACTTCATTTTTAGGTGGTTGTGGCATACAACCCGCTTGGATGGAGCCGTACTGATATAATCCGGATTCCTGTGAGTTACGATTTTTTTCTTCTTTTCATTTCGAAAAGATATACTTCATATGGAATTTTCATTTGGATATGATGGGGTTGTGAAAATCGGAATATTATTGTTTTTAGTTAACTAATAGACTCATAATCTACAGGTTAACGATCATAATCTTGTCGTTAAAGATTCCATGGGGAAAATTATTGAATCTCAATATGTAGAAGTGGATAATGTGACGAGCAAACTGAGAAAGTTCTATGTTGAGGCATATCTTGGAACTTCAGATAAATATGCCGCAAAATATTGGCTCATCTTTCCAGCATCTGTGCCACCTTTGGGTTGGAATACTTACTTCATTTCTGAAACATCTCAAAAAGGTACCACTAATATATCTCAGGACAGGTTTTTTTTTTTTGTTAATCATATTTTTTCTTCAAAAAGATCGCGAACTAGGTTGCCTTACACTTAGATTTCAATCAAGCAGGGAATAGAGCAAGGGGTTTTGTGTCTACGCTGGATGTAAAGAAAGAAACTATCGAAGTTGGACCAGGAAACTTGAAACTGTCATTTTCGTCGTCGTCCGGACAACTTAAACGCATTTTCAATTCTAAAACAGGGGTAAGATCTCTTATTAACTACATAACTTCATAATGTTGTCAATTTCACGTGATGTTGTTGTGTTATTTAATCTCCATCTGTCCCAAATTTCTCACCCCATCTCCTTTTTGGGATGTCAATAATAGAACTCCATTTCCTAAATTAGAAATTTCACTAAAACTACTGACTTGATTAACGTAACGATACATAAAAGTACACATTTTTCACCCTCGAGAAATTCAATTGGTATTCTTGTAATTGTAACCGAAAACTTTGCCTATTGTATGTTTCCATCTCTTTTTTTATCCGTCTAAGAGACACCTAATCAAATGTCTCCATTCTTACATCATTATTATGTTTATAACAGATTGATATACCAGTACAACAAAGCTATCTTTGGTATGGTTCAAGTGAGGGAGATACGGATCCTCAGGTATTCGATTAGAATTTCATATACTGTATATCAATCCCACGAACGCTACAAGTTGAATTGTATCAAATGGTGCAGAAATCCGGCGCATACATTTTCCGACCCAATGGATCGCCCGCTTCTGTGGTCTCTAGATCAGTGAGTGAACCCTACTTCACCTCACCTATCTTAGAACAGGAATTTTCATTCAAATACGCTAATATATATACATATACATATGCATAGGTTCCTCTAAAGATCATCCGGGGGCCACTAGTTGATGAAGTTCATCAGCAATTCAGTTCATGGATCTCCCAGGTTCGGTATTTTATCCTTTTTTTTTATAAAGATCTTCGATTTTAAATGAAAAGGTTGCATTTAGCTTTACCCTTTCAGTTTGATATCTAACAATACGCTGAAAAATATTAACAATCAAGCCGGATAAAGCTTTTAGTTTGCTATCTAATAATGTGTCACCATTTCAGGTAATTAGAGTTTACAAAGACAATGATCACGCCGAATTTGAGTTCACGGTTAGTATTTCTTTCTCTGATAACTTCATGCCACATTTTTTTTCCCCTGTTTTGATGTTTTTATGTATGATTTTAATCCAAAGGTTGGTCCAATTCCTGTGGACGATAGTATTGGAAAAGAGGTTATTACAAGATTGACGGCTAATATGGTGACTGATAAAGTGTTCTATACGGATTCCAATGCAAGAGACTTTATAAAACGGGTAAGATTTCCTTTATTCATCCAGAATTTAAGTTTCTGGGAGCGTGAAAGGATCTCATTTCTTTGATCTTCCGATCGTGTTGTTTAGTCCATCTTATTAGTAATCTTTATCTAACTGATATAATGTATATGTAAAGCATGAGACCACCGTAATTTGGTGTGTTTTTATGTGATGTTTCTAAAATGCCCTCAATAAATTTCCTAACTCCAACTCATACAAAAGTTATTTCCAAACTCCCAATCCACTATTGTAGCTTTGCCTATTTTCATTTATTCTGAAAAATCATATAAAACACGTTAACTTATCAAAAAACTTTCGAACT
>JACFYI010002927.1:1508993-1523888 GCA_014898755.1 Handroanthus guayacan | reverse complement strand
ATAATTTTTTGTTGAAAATGACTTGCGTCAATATCACCCAAGAGAAAAATTGTCATTTAAGTAATAAATAAACAAAAGAAAAAATATCTAAATAAGAAACCCTAAAATTAATTACATAGAATCATTTCCTCTAATTTTATAAAATAATTCTAAAATAATTTCTAAAAATAAAGTTGATGTTCACGTGGGTGCTAAGGATGTTGGTGATTTTTAGGGTTTCTTATTTAGATATTTTCTCTTTTATTTATTCCTTACTTAAATGACAATTTTTTCCTTAGGTAATGCTGAAGTAAGTCATTTTTCAGCAAAAAATTGACAACGAACCAACGTGATACAAATTTATTAATTTAGAGACCCTGAAGTTAAAAATAAAACATGAGGGATTAAAGTGAGAAAAATGAAAATATCAGCGACTATTAGTGAAAATTGCCCTAATTATTATTTTATAAAAAATAATATAAAAGTAATTTTAAATGAATTATATTTAATAATAAAAACTAATTTTAATTTTTTTTAAATAAAATTATGTAAATAATTACAGAAAATTATTTTAAAAATTTATTTTAGAAAGCAAGCTTGGATTAATTACACTTGACTACCCCCCGAGATTAAAAAATTACCAACTACTACCCCCGTGTTTTAAAAATTACAAATTAACCCCCATAAGTTTGTGAAATTATAAAATCGTCCATTTCATTTAGGGGCAAAATGGGAGTTTTACTTGAAAAAGTGATGACGTCATCTTTTTCCGTCAAAAACCCTAACGGAATGGACCACTTTGTAATTTCACAAACTTATGACAGTTAATTTGTAATTTTTAAACCACGAGGGTAGTAATTGGTAATTTCCAAATCTCAGAAGATGGTCAAATGTAATTAACCCTTTTGATTATGATTAAAAGTTCCTGCAATCGACCAAAATATTCTTGATCGAGAACTTTGAAAAGGTTTGAGATGGCTTGGATATTGTGGTGGTGTTATTACCTTTTAAGGAATTTTCTCAGAATTAATTGTGTTCCTGTCTCCAACTATGAGTGCTTGGCATTACCTTGATGTGGTTGAGTCTTTCTTATTCGATAACAAATTTGAGCATCATTACAACAGTCATGTGTTTCTTCCTAAGTCCCTCAATTGGGAGCTTATAACAGTATCAAATTTTGTTCCACATTTGAAAAGTCAAAAATCTTGAAATAATTTATACGTGTTCTCCTTCTCTAACACATCGCAACGCATTTTCAAGACCAAAACCCTCCATGAGTGTCAACAAGACATAATCTTAGTGCAGGTGAAGGTTTGAATGGTAAGTTTTATCTCAATATTTTTTCTCTTTCCTCTTCATGTGTTATTGTTTTCTTTTTTTCTTTTTTCCTTTTCTATTTTATTTCCAACTTTATCCTCTCTAATTCTATTAATTTGTATTATATATATATATATATATTAATTCAAGTAAATATATCTCAATATTTTTCCTCTTTCCTTTTCATGTATTATTGTTTTGTCCCCCCTTTCTATTTTATTTCCAACTTTATCCTCTCTAATTCTATTAATTTGTACTATTTATATAATAATTCAAGCAAATATATTTAAGTAACTAAAAGATATCTTAATATATAAAAATGAATATTATTAATTTTTCATCTACACCAAATTCTTAATGGTCAAAGTGAGGCTTTGTCCAATGGCAAGGTAAAGAAGTCAAAATCCCTTGATTTTCAAGACATTACGAGTTTAATTCTCACTGGTTCTGTGTAGGCTTTTTTCTATCAAATGACAGCTAGGAGGATTTTTCTTATTCTAATTAATATATTTGATTTTTAAATGTTTTGAAGTATTAGGCACCAATATTTATTGGATGTAAGCTTTTCTCCGGAAAAAAAAGAAGTAAAATTGGCTCTAGAACAATAAAGAGATTCTCTAGAAGAAATATGAGCTTTTCGCTGCAACATGTTTGGTCCCATTTATAAGTTACTGGTAGATCAACTGATCGTGTCGTCCATCCTCGCTTCAATAAGTCTACTATGCTAATATGTTCTTGCTTATCTACTTGTAGTGTCATAGTTAATCGATCATTAAGCATGGAATATATATTGAACAAGAGATCCAATGTTATATTAACTAGGTTTTGTCATCAGTTAAACTAATGATGGAGTGTGTTATTGTAATTTTTCAAAGCACTAATGATACTAATGGGATGATTTATTATTGTAATTTTTCAAAGTTTGTATACGTGCTTATGAAAGTTTCGTTATCTCAGATAGTATTGAAGTAATTTTTCCAATTTTCTTTTGTTTCACTTTCCTCCGTCCACTTTTAGGCTTAAAGCAGGAGCAGTGACCATTCTCAAATTTCAACTGAAATGCCCCACTTGGAATTTCAAGATTTGAGAATTTGTTAGCAATATGATGGTCATTGCTTTCTAGGGAATGGACTAATCATATGGTCATTACTTCTTATACTTCACACCTATAATCTCTTATTGTAAATGATTGAATTGGCTTAATTTATTTATATATTCTTTAACTTTTCATGGATAAAACTGATATTTTTTCAGTTAAACACTTGAGTTTTTAAATTTATTAAGGAGTATGAATTTTTTCTCGACCTATTTGTTATTGATTTTTGAAACGAACAACTACTAAGATAGTTTTTTTAGTAAACTTTTGAAGCATATAAGCCTTCTTGATCAAATAAAGACATTTGAACATTTCTCGAATGACATTTAAGAATCAAAATACAAATCACTTAAAAAAGGTATTAAATTTAAAATAAAATAAATTGAAATTTCAATAGATCATAATGTTATATGTCAAAGTTTCATATTAAATAATAAATTGATTAGATTGGGTTATTATTAACATTTTTTTTTAAAATTTTTTTTTTGTTAGTTTAACTAATTGCCTCTGGAAGAAAAAAATATAAAAAATAAAATACATAGTTAAAAATTAAATGATGAAGTTACAATTCTATTTTTCTATTTATCATTTCGAAATTTAGAGTCAATGACATACTGTGTTGTAAATATAATAAAAATATTAGAATGAAAAAAGAGTACTTTTATCTATAAAAATATTGAGACTTATAGTATAAAGTAAATAAGGACAATTGAGCCGTTTGCAATTAAAGGATGTTGGGTATCCTGTGCAGGAAGTAAAGAATGAAAAAGAATTGATTTAAAAACCAAAAAAAAAAAAGGAAAATAAAAGAAAAACAAAGGAATGTTAAACATTTAATGCAATTCCTATTCTCCTCACTTAATTATCTGATTGGATTCCTTATTCTAAAATAATATTTATCTCTAATTTCATGCTTTAAAAACAGTCAAATACAATGACCACGTCCTCGTCCTCGGCTGTATTAGTCCTCCCTCGTAAATTTTTCATTTTTCTTTTCTGAGAGTCATGATTTTTGTCGGTTGTAAAGATATTTAAATTTTAGCCGGCCCCTAAAATCCAAACGAGAAAACAATGAATATTTGTCAATTTTCACAATGAACATTTGTCAATTTTCTTAAGTGCTTCATAGTGGCCTTTACATTACTTTCTTGGTCTACTTTTATGCACCACTGTATGCTATAAGGACCCTTGAAGAGAAAATCTTGGTTGAGTTCTGGAAATGGGAAGCTTAGGACTATTTATTTCAGCTTTAATGTGTGTTGTGTCTGTTTTTTGTTCAAATGGAGTTGAAGGGTACATTAAATACAATACTGGGAGTGGGATTGTGGATGGAAAATTGAATGTCCATTTGGTTGCTCACTCTCATGACGATGTGGGCTGGCTTAAGACAGTTGATCAGTACTATGTTGGATCCAATAACTCCATTCAGGTTGTTGTCTGAAGTTTATATAAGCTGAGTGTTTGGTGTTTGTGGAATTGTTTCTGTGGTAATGATCTGACTACTTGGGACATCTTGAATTCTTGTTTTTGATACAGGGTGCTTGTGTGGAAAATGTTCTCGACTCGGTTGTCATGTCATTGCGCCGTGATCCTAATAGGAAGTTCATATTTGCTGAAATGGTAGCTGAATCTTCTTCCATTTTGATGATTACTATTGCTTTTCTATTAAGTCAATGAAGACATCAACCTTTCGGTTTCAAATGATAATTTTCTAGCTATAGATTCCTCTGTTGATGGAATACGTTGAATCTTAAGAAATGGCTTGTACAAGTTTTTCTTATTTATATTTGCTAATATCCTTTTAAAATTTTAAGTTTATGGTATGTCTATTGTCATTGTGGTGCAAACAGAGGAATTGTCCACATAAAACTCCTGTGCAAAAGTTGAGACAACATAATCTTTTTATCTAGTTGTGGAACAAAAAGTTGCCCTTACTTTTTGAGGAAAGTCAAATTTTATGTCTAGTGTTTTGTATCATAGTTTCGGTCATTGAAATACTTAAATTCCTATTCAATGCCGTAAATTGAACGCATATCTAATAAGTAACTATAGATGTGCACTTTCTGTTCTAAGAGGCTCAGATTAGTGGGACCGCTGGCCCTAAAGAAAAAGAGGAAGAGTTTGTAGACGTAAACACTCGCGTTATGTGAGATATAGAGCTTCTTTTTTTTTTTCTTTTTTTTCACTTTCCACTCTATTGGTCATTTGGATTGTGTCACCTTGGATCTTTTCTAGATTTGCATTGTCTTTCAAAGACCATGATGCCACTGCCATTCACTTGTCTCCATTATGTGGAATCCAAATAGGCATTTTTCAGTAGATGGTGGAATGAGCAAAGTGTAGAAATTCAGGACGAAGTAAGAAAGCTAGTTGATGCTGGCCAGTTGGAATTTGTGTATGATCATTACCTTGCATCCCTACATTTATACGCTCAGCTTCTAGAGCTTGACGTAATTTTTTCTAACGATATATCTGTTGCAGAAATGGTGGATGGTGTATGCACGATGAGGCAACTACACATTATATAGACCTGATTGATCAAACTACTTTGGGTCATCAATTGATAAAGAGTCAATTCAATAAGACTCCTCGTGCTGGATGGCAGATTGATCCGTTTGGGCACTCGGCCGTGCAAGCCTACCTGCTAGGGGTTGAGGTATGCAAACATATCCGCAGTTGAAATTTGTATTGTTTCGTCTCCGAGGCTTACTTTTGGCAAATCCATGATACTATTAGTGTCTCTTAATGGGAGTTTAGTTGTACAATATCTAATGAAACCGTCGTTGGAACTAACATCGTATTCAAAGAGAAAGATATCAATTATCTTGAGTTTCTTTTTGAATATGATATGAATCTGATGCATCGGGAATTGTTTGACTGTCTTTCTATGAGGTTCAGCAACTACCCCCATCTAATTATTTGGCTTCTAAAGTAGTATAAAAGAAGTGCGCTGGATCATTGCTATTTCACTCGGACCTGTTCTAGTTTAATAATTTATTGTTCCACGGATTATGGAGGTGGGGTTTGATTCTCTTCATTTTGCACGGATTGATTACCAAGATAGAGCTAAACGGAAGGAAGATAAATCACTTGAAGTCATATGGCAGGGTTCAAGGACATTTGGTCCGTCTTCTCGGGTAAAGAAAGACACATTTTCATCGGTCAAATGTTTATTCTGTTTATCGGCTTCACGGGTAGCTTTTGATGTCGAGTTTCTTGCAGATATTCACCAATGCATTTCCCGTTCACTATAGCCCACCCAGTGGCTTTCAGTTTGAAGTGAATGACGACTTTGAGCCAGTCCAGGTTCGATTACTAAGAGTTAGAAGCCAATCCCAAAGTAGTAAAACAATTTTAGCTTGAACAGTTATTTGATTGACAAACTATAGGATAATCCTTCCCTTTTTGGCTACAATGTCGAGAAACGAGTTAACGATTTTATTGCTGCCGCAATGGTTCAGGTAAAAACGAGTATTTTCTTATAATAATCAGAAAAGAATACAGTTGTTAACTAGCTTTGATACTCAGGCAAACGTTACGAAAAGTAATCATATTATGTGGACTATGGGAGATGACTTTCAATATCAATATGCTGAGTCCTGGTTCAAACAGATGGACAAACTTATTCATTATGTTAACAAGGTATTTATTCTTTGAATGCTGAAAAGCTAAGAGAAAATACTTACATTTTTTACATTTTTACTAACAGAGCTTCGTGAAACAGGACGGTCGAGTTAATGCATTATATTCTACGCCATCCATATACACTGATGCGAAACGTGCTGCCAATGAATCCTGGCCTCTGAAAGTTGATGATTATTTCCCGTGAGCGCTAATTGACCTTACTTTGGTTCGAGTTATTAAAGTTTTTTGTTTAATTTGATCCACTATACCAACATAAGTATTTTCATTTATTTCGAAGATATGCAGATGGTCCTAATGCTTACTGGACTGGCTTTTATACAAGTCGGCCAGCCTTTAAAAGATACATCCGTTTTTTGGGTGGATATTATTTGGTAATCTCGTACAATACTTTTTGTGGGGTGCATATTGAGCAATGCAACTCAACTTTTTCCCCCTGTGATTTAGTCCTCCGTAATGATTTACTTTCTTGCATTTAATCTACAATTTCATAGGCAGCTCGTCAACTTGAATTTCTGATGGGAAGGAGATCAACTGGCGCTAATACTGATGGCTTAGGTGATGCTTTGGGGATTGTGCAGCACCATGATGCTGTTACTGGTACTGCTAAACAGCATTCGACTAACGACTATATGAAACGCTTGGCTATTGGAGCCTCAAAGGTACGCTTTCACATAACTAGCAGTCGTCGCATGTGGTTCTCGCACGCATAAACTTTTTACTTTTTATTTTTTATTTTTTAAATTTTAGTTCGAGTTTGGTTTCAGTATTAGATGAGAGACTGAGTGTTGTTTTCTGTTTGATTTCCACGTTACATGATAGAGGGAGTGCGTGTTCAGAATGGGAGTTTCGATTCGGTTCCATATGCAGCATATTACAATCGTGACATGATTTTTGGATACATAGAAGGGTAAATTTGAGTCTCTCAAAAATTGGTATCACAACTGCCTATCTGTGTAGAAAATTTCAATTTTATCCTCAATCTTACATTTTTGCTGGGATGATTGTACACGGAAAGGGATATATATGTAAAAGTACATGAAATAAATTTCATGTTAGACCAAAAACATGCTTTCTTTTTATAATAGTATAGATTTTGCTCTATACATACGTTTTACATTTACCATATTTACTTTTGCTCGATATTATAACTGATTTTCTAATCTCATTATTCTATTAAGATGTTTTATGTTATGTAGGTAGAAACCGTCGTGGATTCAGCTTTGTCATGTCTGGTCGATTCGAAGTTGAACGGCCGGTGTGCTGCATCTACAGGGACATTCAGCCAGGTTGCACTTCAACATAGTGAACTTGCCCGAGTTTTTCCTTTTACTTCTTTCTTCTTCTTCTTCTTTTTTTTTTTTTTTTTTTTTTTTTTAAGATTCAAATTTCTTTCTGAACTTTTCTCTTCCGTGAAAAGCAAATTTTATGTTTAATAATGAGTATCCTATTGTATACTGCTTTTTCTTTCCTTTTCACCTTTGGGTTGGCGAACAGTGTCAATTACTCAATATAAGTTTCTGTCCATCAACAGAACAGGATATTCCCCAAGGGAAGAGTTTGGTAACAACTTTTTTCTCTTCATGCACCTATTTCAGCAATGACAATTAGGGATGCAAATAAGCTGAGCCTAGCCAAGCTTTGACAATTTTCGAGCCGACTCATCAAGGTTCTGAGTAGGCTAGGTTCGCTTGCATCCCTAGTGACAACTCTAAAAAGAATATTAATTAACTCTGTATAAATTCGTTTTTAGGTAGTCGTGGCATACAACCCACTTGGATGGAACCGTACTGATATTATCCGGATTCCAGTGAGTTACGATTTTTTTCTTCTTTGCATTATGAAAAGATACACCTGGTACGGATTTTTCATTTGGTTATAATGGGATTATGAAAATCAGAATATTATTGTTTTTAGTTAATTAATAGACTCATAATCTACAGGTTAACGATCATAATCTTGTCATTAAAGATTCCATGGGAAATGTTGTTGAATCTCAATATGTAGAAGTGGATAACGTGACGAGCAAACTGAGAAAGTTCTACGTGGAGGCATATCTTGGAACTTCAGATAAAAATGCCGCAAAATATTGGCTCGTCTTCCCAGCATCTGTGCCACCTTTGGGTTGGAATACTTACTTCATTTCTAAAATATCTCAAAAAGGTACCACCAATCATATTTTTCTTCAAAAGGAGAGCGAACTAGGCTGGTTTGTTCTGTCTATCTGTTCGTGGTTCTTGTACCTAGATTTCAATCATGCAGGAAATCGGAGAAGGGGTTTTGCGTCTACAATGGATGTAAAGAAAGAAACTATCGAAGTTGGACCGGGAAATTTGAAACTGTCATTTTCCTCATCGTCTGGGCAACTTAAACGCATGTTCAATTCTAAAGCAGGAGTAAGATCTCTTATTAACTATTTAACTTCACAATGTTGTAAACTTCATGTGATGCTGTTGTAATCTCCATCTGTCCCAAATTTCTCACTGTGTTTCCATTTTAGGACGTCGAAAATAGAACTCATTTCCTAAATTAGAAATTTCACTAAAACTACCATCTCAATTAACATAACGATATGTAAAAGTACACATTCTTCGCCCTCGAGAAATTAAGTTGATATTCTTGTAATTACAGCCGAAACGTTTGCATATATACTCGATAGAATTTTTGTGCTATGTTTCCATCTCTTTTTTCTCCATCTCAGAGACACCTAATCAAATGTCTCCATTCTTACATCATTAATATATTTATACCAGATTGATATACCTGTACAGCAAAGCTTTCTTTGGTATGGTTCAAGCAGAGGAGATACGGATCCTAAGGTATTCGACTAGAATTTCACAGACTGTATCTCAATCCCATGAACGCAGTAATTGCTACAAGTTGAATTGTATCAAATGGTGCAGGCATCCGGTGCATACGTTTTCCGACCCAATGGATTGCCTCCTTCTGTGGTCTCTAGATCAGTGAGTGAACCCCACCCCACCTGCCTTAGAGCAGGAATTTTCATTCAAATACGCTAATATATATATATATATATATGTATATGTATATACAGGTTCCTCTGAAGATCATCCGGGGGCCACTAGTTGATGAAGTTCATCAGCAATTCAGTTCATGGATCTCCCAGGTTTCAGTATTCTATCTTTTTGACTTTTCAAAGATCTTCAATTTTAAACAAAATAAGTTTCATCATTTTAGTTCAATATTTAGTAACGGGGCAATTACCTCAACAACCCTTGAGATTTAGCATAATTAGCATTATACCATCTACTGTTAGTTCGACTCATGGATAATCACAAACCCACCCCCTAAATCATCAGCTGAGGTGGTGTAATTGTAATTATGCGTAGCTGAACTAATGGTAGGGAGTGTAATGATAATTATTCAAATTTCAGGAGTGTTTTGGTAATTATGTCAAACCTCTGGGGATGTAAATGTAGTTATCCCTTAACAATGAAGCAGGATCATCAATTGAGGATCATCAATTGAGTTCCATATCTAATAGTTTGTCACCTTTTCAGGTAATTAGAGTTTACAAGGACAATGATCACGCCGAATTTGAGTTCACGGTTAGTGTTTCTTTCTCTGATAACTTCATGGCGCTTTTTTTTTTTTTTTCCCTCCTCCCTGTTTTGATGTTTTTATGTATGATTTAAATCCAAAGATTGGTCCAATTCCGGTGGACGATAATATTGGAAAAGAGGTTATTACAAGATTGACGACTAATATGGTGACTAATAAAGTGTTCTATACCGATTCCAATGCAAGAGACTTTCTAAAACGGGTAAGTTTCCCATTGTTCATCTAGAATTTTAGTTTCCGGGAGTGTGGAAGGATATCATTTCTTTAATCTTCTAATAGTCTTGTTTAGTCCATCCTATTAGTAATCTTTACCTAACTGATATAAAATGTGTGTGTGTATATATATGTGTGTGTGCGCGCGACCATAAACACGATTCTTCCTTGATTTGTTGTGTTTTTATGTGATGTTTCTAAAATACCCTCAATAAAATTCCTAACTCCAACTTATATATAAGTTATTCCGAACTCCGATCCATTATTGTAACTTTACCTACTTTTGTTTATTTTAAAAAATCAAATAAACACGTTAACTTATAAAAAAAACTTTACAAATATTATAAAAATGAATAAATTTATTTTATACTATAAAATTTTAAGAGTACACATCGTGCATGCCAAAATTGCTTGTTATAAATATATATAAAATGTGGGGATTTTAGTGGCGTGTTTTTGAATGTATTGACTAAACTAACTCGATTTAAATAAAAGATGCCAAAGGAGTTTTTATGTCGGTACCAGATCTAATAATATAATGAATATACAAAGTAAATAAGCAAAGAAAGCAATAAAGAACACATAATTTATGTGGTTCAGCAAGCCTACATAAACGGACAAAGATAAAGACAATTTCACTAGTTTGAGATGAGTACAAGATCAGCAATTACGATGAATAATCCTCACCAAACATCAGCGCCCTTAGATTTCTATTTTGGATTCTGTTTTTCTCCATTCTCTTCTGCTGTGGTTTCTGTCTTCTATTCTGCTGCTTGCTAATTTATCTGCAGTTGCACCTAGCACAGACCCAAACTTCCAATTTTTCTGTCACAAATTCACATTTTATAACCTTTTCCTCAATCTTCTTTACTCATTATTTTTTTTCTCTGTATTTTTCTTTTCCAATTGTATAGTTCTTCTCCTCCAAGTCTGCACTACTTGATTTTTTTCATCTGTTATTTAATATAATAAATACAAGTAAATATATTACATTATTAAAAAATAATATTTTTTGTCATAAAAAAGTAAAATATTTTTTAATTTTATATACATTAGAAGTTTAAGAACACACATCAAATGTGCCAAAAGTATTAGTGTGTACTATTTGACAGACTTCTTACTCCATTTTCTGCTTTTTCCTCTTCTCCTAAAAATTCCCATTATTTTGAATGTTATGACTTTATTATCCTGCAAATTTTCAGGTTCGAGATTACCGAGCCGACTGGCCTCTCAAAGTTACCCAACCTGTCGCGGGAAATTACTATCCAGTTAACCATCTCGACTTAAACTTATCAAAATTCAAGATGAAATTAAAATTTTCCTATGTCCGATTATTCAACTAGCAAATTCACTCTCGATGGATTATCCTTCACTTTCAGATCAATCTTGGGATCTTCGTTGAGGATGAGAAATTCGAATTCAGTGTTCTGGTTGACCGGGCCACCGGAGGATCCAGCACCAATGATGGAGAAATTGAATTGATGCTACATAGGTATACAAAAAAATTCAAAGTTGTTTCCTTGTTTATGAACTTATTCTAACATTTTCCTCGATCAAACGAGTCTAATCAATACTATTACTTATTCAGGCGTATGATCTATGATGATTCTGAAGGAGTAGTTGGAACTCTTAACGAGTCCGTTTGTGTCAAGGATACATGCGAAGGACTCACGGTATGAGGCTATGTGATGGAAGTTGTTTCGTTACATGAGTTCCGTTGTTGAAAACGTAATGGTTATAAAGTATCTTTGAATATGGGAATGGGATTCAAAGAATGATGAGCATCCTTGTTGTCCTCTTTTCCTATTTGATCGGAATCTTGCATGTGAATCACATAGGCTGTTTTCGTGGTGCATGTGTTAAAATACGACATCGGCCTAAATATTAGTGTCAAAATTACGAGAATCGGGGTAACTACAACATTTGATGTAAATTTTGGTTTCAGTGGTTTGACATCCCAAAGTAGTAATGTATCAGAGGATTTAGACGTTTTTTGGTGGCTCGTTTGGCTTTAATATTTGTTTGCGCTCGAAAACTCGGCTGTTTTATTGTGTTCTAGCCAAAAGCTCAAGCTCGGAAATTTTATTTATTTTACAAGCCAAGCTCGAACTCGAGTTTGATCTTTGCAGACTCAGGCTCAAACAGTTTTGAATCGGCCCGTTTCATTTGCATCCCTAGTTTTTTTCTTATAAAGTTTGGTTAATACTGAGACTTCTTTTTATATTGTCACATGTCTATAGGTTCGAGGAAATTATTATATCAGCATCGACAAGCTTGGGATGGGAGCGCGTTGGAGACGAACAACTGGCCAAGAAATATATTCACCCCTTCTTTTAGCCTTTTCTCACGAGGTAAATCTTCGTGTATAAATGTCAAATACTAACTCCTCTTATCTTATTTTCAATATTAAACTCTTGCAGGACTCTGAAAAATGGAAATCTTCTCATTTAACAAAGGCCACAACCATGGAATCAAACTATAGTTTACCTAATAACGTTGCATTAATCACTCTCCAGGTGATCGTTTATAATCCTGTATTGTCGTATGCATGATTTCTTTCAACTAATCTCTTTGGATGTCATAATTCAGGAGTTGGTTGATGGAAGTGTGCTTGTTCGTCTAGCACATCTATATGAGGTGAAGTTCATCGTCTTGTGCTCGTTTTCGAGGGTTCTACTACATTGATCAAATAGCTATTGCGAATGCATAATCTAATTACATACTTTGAATTACTATATATCTTAAGAAGTATCTAAACTATTTTTCGAAAATCATTTTCACTTCCTATTATATGACTCAGGGCTAATTAACCTGAATTGAGGTTTGGCCTAATTGCAAGAACACTTGGGGTGTTATTGTAATTTTCCGAACCACAGGAAATATTATTGTAATGTTGCAAGCCATAGCTATCACTTTGATAATTTTTCAGTAACTAAACTAACTGCAAGGAGTGTTGTTGTAATTTATTCATGCAATTATGTTTTAGGCCGGTGAAGATCCCAACTGCTCAAAACTTGCCAAAGTCGAACTGAAGAAGATATTCGCTGGAAAAATGGTACATACATTCTACAAGTCCTACTTTTTTCCCAAGTTCAAGAATTTCATACGAAGATGTTGGAACATTGGATGATTCTTTTCTGCTATTGTTCTTTTCTTTTGTAATTCAGATAAAGACACTTAAGGAAACAAGCTTATCAGCAAATCAAGACAGGTCTGAGATGAAGCGGACAACATGGAAAGTCGAAGGTGAAACTCAGAACGAGGCTGCTCCAATTCGAGGTGGTCCTGTCGATGCCTCAAGTCTCATCATCGAGCTTGGTCCCATGGAGATCAGGACTTTCGTCTTAAGATTTTGAACGAGACGATCGTCTAACTGTAGAGTTCGATTGCGAGTAATGTTTGCTCCTCTCATTAAGTTCTTGAATAATGACAGTGATGGAGTATTATTAATTACCAGTAAAAAAAAAAATTAACGAACAACACTGCAATAATCATTTATGGTCTTTTTTTCTTTTTCCTGGAATAAAAAAGGTAAAGGGTATTTGTGGTTAACTTTGATAGATTGATGAAGTTGCTATTTCGTTGTCTTGTTTCTTTGACATTGAATCTTTACGGGAAGATTACCAAATAATCTTCATGCCAGATGGCTCATTTGGTGATTGGAAGATTGTGAAAAGCTCATGATCTCACCTATTTTTGGAGGAACTTAAAGATTTTCGTGCGTTGTTCCAAGAGCTTGACCACTTTGACTGGGGTTAAATACAAATTACCCTCATGTATTAAATCTAATTGGCAGGTTCCCCCTGATTGTAAAAAATTGGCAAAATCCCCTCTATATTTTGTAAAATCACTCTCACTTGCCCCAACTCTTATTTTCAAAATTTTGAAATATGAAATGAAACAAATGCCCTTGTATTTATCCAAAAAAGTCTAAGAACAGTTTCTTCATTCTACGTTCGCTGCTCATCGCTCTCAAATATCTAAACCTTAGTTTTTTGAAGAACAAATTTCTTCATTCTAGATCATTGAATTTTGCAATGTGTATATACAAAATAATATAGATATCCATCTTTAATCGATGAGATTGAAGAGGCTGAGATTAGTTTCTTACGTGATTTTTACTCCATTATGTATATCGATTTCACGCAATTTTTCTTATGCGATTTTTCTTACGTGATTTTTGTACAACTCCTTGAGTTGGAATAGCTATTGTTCCCTTCCCGGTATATTGAAAACGTATCTACAAAATTTTGTTTTCCACCTTTGCCTTCTTCAACTTCTACAACATTAAAATGGTAAAAAAAGAGTTAAAATGGGGGAGAAAGATGGGCAGCGGATTTAATATAGAAAAAGGGGCAAAATTATCTTTTTAGGAGGTAAAAGCTATGAAATATGCATCCCCATCCGCACAAAAAGTGCGTGCATTACACGCACAGATGTTGAGGTGGTTTCGATATGATTTTGTAAGATATAGGGAGGGATTTTGCCAATTTTTTACAATCAAGGGGGAACCTACCAATTAGACACAATGCAGAGGATAACTTGTATTTAACCCATTTTGACTACGATTAAAAGTTCTGCCATCGACCAAAATCTTTCAATCAAGAATTTTGAAAAGGTTTGAGGTGGCTTGGGTAGTATCGTGGTTTTGTTACTTTCGAGGCAGTTTTTTAGGGTAAATCTTCCCCTTCCTTCATCTATGAGTACCTTTTGGACATTACCTCAATGAACTTATGGGAGATTACCTCAATGCAGTTGTGTCTTTCTACTCTGATAACACATTTGAGCATTATTACAACAATCATATATTTCTTCCCAAATCCTCGACGGAGAGCTTATATGATATCACGTTTTGTCTTATATTCAAAAAAGTCAAAGTTTTAAGATAATTTATAAGTTGTTCCCTTTCTCTAACTCTCCCATACGCAATTTTGACACCAAGACCCTTCATATCAATGCTAAAGACACAATATCTTGGTGCACGTGAAACTTTTAGTGGTAATTTTTTTCTCAATATTTTTTCTTATTATTCTTTTTTATCTTTCTATTTTATTTCCAATTTTATC
>JACFYI010002927.1:1433333-1480711 GCA_014898755.1 Handroanthus guayacan | reverse complement strand
ATCAGCCCTAGGTGTAATTGATATATCTCCACCAGTCAGTATTGTGCTCCTCTCATCTTCATCTATAATGCCCTCGTTTCTTTTCGCCTCAGAAGTAGGAGTGCCTTTGTGAGGCACGATTCATCTCTGTTGGAAGTATATTGGTGGCTTGAATTCTATGTTGTGCTTTTGATGTCCAATTGTTTTTAAATCTCATTTTAGGCCACTTTCATTGTGCCCTCCCTTGTTTTGATTCGTTTTCTTTTTTTATTTGTAATGAGACAAAGATTTATGATGTTGGCCAATGTTTAGGGTTCTTACATTCTGTATTTTGACTTTAGTTTAACTTTAATGCTTCCACTTATATATGGTTGTAAGTATTCTCTTGGATTATCTTGTTGTTATAACACTATAATGTTTGGATTCTTTTTTATCTGTTCTAGTGGGAGAATCTTTGGGAGAATATGGTTTGGGACATTGAGAATAAAAATAATGCTTGGTTTTATTTTGAGATAAAGACAAATTTATTGCAGATGTCTTTCCATACAAGGGTTCAGTTGCCAGCAGTACAACCGTTATATCATATTTTTATATTTATATGAAAATAATAATAAAGATATAAAGATGTATCGCGCTTTGCTTGATGTGTTAACTTCAAATGATTAGAATTTTCTGATAATATTTTGAATAATGGAGAAGATATTTGTTTCTATTTTGGGAGAATAAGATCATCAACTCTCCAAAACGAATCCAAACAAATATGCTCCAATGGTAACCACAAAATGTGGTGGAGCTCAGCAACTTAAGCTTTTTCCATGTTTATTAATTTGCTCAAGAGTCTTCATATATAACCCATATAAGGCTATTTTATTATTTAAATTAATTGTCTAATTATCGCGCAACTTGCTATTTATATGGCATTTGGTTGGCACCGTTTCTTGTCATCGACAAAGGGGAATAATTTTTGCTTTTGATTTTTGCTAGGGAAACTATTACGATATTTAAACAATACATTATTAGCAATATTAATACAGTAAAACAATATTAAAAGGACAATAATTTTTTTTTTTTTTTGAAAAAAAAATGAAAACAATATTAATACAATAAGTCGAAGCTCTTTAGATGAAGTGACACTAACCTCTTCTTAAAATCCTCTCGCAGAAAAAGGTCAAGGGTTCAATTGCCTCTTCCCCAAGAACAAGAAAAAGAAAAAATCAATGCAATAACAAAAATAATCCTCAATGGGGTACATGTAGTCGAAAATTCTCAATAATCTATCATATGGTAGAAAATTAGTCTCATGTAATGGTGGGAATCAAATTTATGATATTTAGAATCGTGAGACTTTACCTTACTACTTGAACAAAGATCTCGTGATTCTCGTCAACACGTAAAGGGAATAATTTATAAATCCAATTCTAACTTAAAAGCTAAAGGATAAGATTCCTTTCATATTGGGGTTCCACTACTTGTTCAATAAATATTTGAATTTGAACCATAGCCTCTATCGTCTATAGCGGTGGGAAATTCTTTTCTTTACAAAGTTGTACTCGCAAGAATCCACAACTTGTGGATGAGTTCAACTTGGACAAGAGACCGTGTTTGGATTTATTTTATTTACTTATTTTTTTTGGATGGGATTTTGTTTTGTAGGAACAAAATTAAACATACGTGCTATTTCAGCGGGAAAGAACTTTTCTGCTACTATGCAAAATATTCCCTTTTTTAATTTATATTTTCAAAAAATTCACTATCACATAATTTGTCAACCAATCACATCATGTTGACATTCAATTCATTAGAATATAAATAATAAATATGCATTTATTAAATGAATTTTGAGTTGTGTAATGATAGTTTCCCTTAGTTGTAGTTATGAATGCATAAATAACAATTTCAAAAGATTACACGACAATATGCATTTTAAGAAGATCATACTAAAATGGGACTATTGATCTATTAAAAAATGTATGTATGTAAAGTAATTATAACTACATATTAAATTAATTCAAATTAAAAATTCCTCACCAATCAGACAAAAAAGTTCAATTTGACATCTACAATAAAAATCATTTCTCACAGAAAAAAGAAAAAAAAGTAACAAGCATTACTTTAATTCTCAAACAATTTATATCAATTACTCAAAAAATAAACAAATATTCATGATTTTTCCTAGTACTACTGTCACAATTTCCGAACGCATTTGCATAATACATTTCCCCCACACACACAATTCAAAGCAAAACAAATCCAACCACTAATATTTCTAAGCATGTTTTCATTCCTTTTTTTTTTTTTGGGTGTTTTAGAAGAATCTTAACTCTGTGTGTATGTGTTTTATTTATTCATTCATTCATTTTATTTTATTTTATTTTATTTTTTTACCCAAGATACTTGAATGATGATGGCTTTTTTTTTCTTTTTTTTTTTTAATTTTGGATCCCTGTGAAGGATTAAATCATTAAATGCAAGAAAGTGAGAATTACTTTATCTTGTACCACCAATTCACTTTATTGCAGTTGTAACCTATCAAAACCAAAAAAAAAAAAAAAAGACTTTAATGCAGTTGTTATGTGACAGAGAGCCAATGCGACCAATTGTAAGTGAAAAAACATTAGGATTGCAATTCATGTGTGGGGTCTCATTGGGCCATGTAATATATATTAAATCATATTTCATTTTTTATCTTTATAAATATATTTACAATTCATTTGATAACTTTTGATAAATTTTTTAGTCGATGAAATCATAAAATTATATGATTTACCCGAAAAAGGGGATGATAATGACTTTTTCTTGTATACCGGTTTTACAAATTACTCGTTGCATTTATTCGAGATAATTTTCAGTAAGTGACTCATACGGATTGTCTATTTGTCTTTCATAGGGATTTCTCTTATTTATATATTGTTTTAGACTGAGTAGAGTAGTCTTCAAATATCTCAAATGGAGTTAAAATTCATTAAAGAGAAATGAATATTTTCTAATGTCGCTCATAATTAATTATGGTTTTTTTTTTTGTTAGAGAGAAAAAATCTATTACATTTAAACATATATTAATATAATTACATGAATACATTTCAAAGATCAAATACATAAATTAAACACGATTCAAATACTGTAAACTACCATTCAGTAGACAAATACTACTATAAAGTAGACAAGACCCACACGTTACTGGTGGGACTAGAACCTGCCCACCTCTTATGAAAAGAGGAAGGCAGTGAACTCCTTACAATGCATGTACCTTAAAAAAGTAAAATTATGGAATAAACTCCTCAAATTTAGTGATACAATTATTCCAAAAGCAACTTTTTATGATTTACTATGACAAAGTCCAATGTGTTTTGACATGTACTATTTTCTAAAGACATTATTAACTGTATAAAGGAATAGGATTGATGCTATTATAAAAAGAAAGTAAAATGAGAGGATTTTCTCAAAGTCAAATGGTCCTTTTTGTGAAGTAAAATATTGACTAAGTGGTCCCTCCCCTCCATGGAATTTGTACCACAAACCATTTTCTCTTGTTCTATATAAAGCTTGTTTTGAGCACTTGTTGGAATACCCACAACTTAGATTTTCTTTGCTGTTACATATAAGAATTAATTTATGGCCTCGAGACGAATTCTCAAGGAGCTAAGAGAGTTGCAAAGAGACCCTCCTACTTCATGCAGTGCAGGTACAATCTATGAACCTTTTTAGAGATATGTGAAATCAGACATGTTATTACATATTGATTTCGAGTACAAGAGTGATTCTTTGAATAAGATCATATTGATTGGAGGGTTGGCGTCTAAGATTGTCTAATTGATTAGGGGTCAGTTAGTACTTGAAATCATATTAAAGCATTAGGGCAGTAGGGGTTATTTAGCAAAAATCTTCCAATGCCCAAAATCATATATGAAGTTGAACGTGATGGTTTATTATATTTTGATTTGAGTTCAGGAGTGATCCTTCAGACAAGGCACGAGTTGATTGATTTTAAGATCGAGACTAGGATTATGTCATTGATTAGGGTCATCTAGAACTTGAAATCACATAAAAGCATCATGGGTCCTTGAGGATTGTCTAATGAAAATCTGAAGATGTTCAAATAAGTTGTCTAATCTAGTAGCCAGAAATTGTAAATCTAGTTATGCTTGGTCTTATAAGTATTTATAGGATTTATCATGTGTAAGAGTCAGTACGATTGACATGATATGATTTGAGCAATCAAACTTTTTTCAGGTAAGCAGACATGATCTATTTCTATCAAGATCCGTCGGGTCGAATTGACCCGCCCCACGTATTATTTCATGAATCTTGCCTGAATTGAGTGTCAACCCACTTTAAAGAGGGTATTTTTATCATTTTATAATCACTCACTCCACATGTCCAATGCTTGTAACTGAATTTTGACCAGGTCCCGTGGCTCAAGACATGTTCCACTGGCAAGCAACCATAATTGGACCAAATGAGAGCCCCTTTGCAGGTGGTGTTTTCCAAGTCACCATCCATTTCCCTCCTGATTATCCTTTTAAACCTCCAAAGGTACAACCATAATTTTTACCTTTTTGTGAAAATTTTGAGATAAAAAATGAGAAACAAAAACAAAATATAAAATTTAACATGATTCAATTATTATCTTAATAGGTGAAGATGTTGAATCCCATATCAAGTAGTACAATTCACAACACCTAATATCCTCTTAAAAGAACTCAGAAAATAACTCATTAAATTATCTATGAAACCCTATATAAAACTAATTTTTATTATAATCCAAAAAACGAATTTACTTTATTTACCAGAGTGACAAAATAGATTTACTTTTGTTTCCAGTTGGGTTGCTCGAGCTAATGTTTTTTACGTGAATACAAGACACAAATCAACAATATATTTATGTATTGAAATTTAAGGATTATAATTGTATTGTTTTGATGGACTGATAAAAGGGAGTATGATGGGTGCAGATAGCCTTCAGGACAAAGGTGTTCCATCCCAACATCAACAACAATGGAAATATATGCTTAGATATCCTCAAGGACCAATGGAGTCCAGCTCTCACCATATCCAAGGTGTCTGTGTGTATATATATATATATATATATTCACATAATTAATTTGAATTAATACAAGGGATAATTACCTCAACATCCCTGAAATTTGACATGATTACAAAAATATTTAATTCCTATGATTTGAAAAATTTACAATAACACACAATACCATTAAATTAACTGAGCACATTTTTGTAATCTTTCAGTCAGATTTTCAGAACCTAACTATAATATTTTATAATATTTTGTAGACTATGCTATATTTTCCGAGTTGAACCAATGACAAGGGGTGTTAATGTAATTTTTCAAATGATAGGAAATGTTTATGTAATTAAGTCAAACTTCAAGAACGTAACATTGACGAAATTACCCTTTAATACAATTAGTATTAATTGGTGGATACATATGCAATTTGCAGGTTCTTCTTTCAATATGCTCATTGCTTACGGATCCAAATCCAGATGATCCATTGGTTCCTGAGATAGCTCATATGTACAAAAGTGATAGATCCAAATATGATTCAATGGCTCGCAGTTGGACCCAAAAATATGCCATGTGTTGATTGCAATCCTTTCCTCAAATTATCAATAAATAACAATTACAACCTTAATTAACTCTTAAGTGCTTCATTTAACTCCCTTTGTAGAAAAATTTTGGATGCAAATCCAATGCATCTTCTTAAATAATTAGTTGGAACTTCATTTTTATCTTCTTGTGTATGGTGTGTTCCTTGATTGTTGGAACAAGCAAGAATATTGTTATTATTTATAAATTAGTAATAAATAACCTTTATGCTTTACAAGTGATCTTGCTACATGTTTCATATTCCTGCGACATAATTACCTCAACGCCCCCATGAAATTGCTGAAAAACACTCCTTGTGGTTTGGATAATTATCATTACACCTCCTATATATTACAATTAAATCCTTTGAGAATGTAATGAACATTACAAGTAGCCCCCCCATCGTTAGATTAACAGGGAATCTGGTATTAATGTTTATTACACTTTCAGATGATCTAATTACAACATATAGAGGGTGTAAAGTTCATTATCCAAATCATATGGGGTTTTTAATAATTGTAACATAGCTCAAGTAATGTTGAAGTAATGATCCCTATTCTAATTTATAATGTATCATTTTTAATATTCGATCTGAGAAACAATATATTATAGGCACTCTGGATCCTCTATTTCATCGCACAAATGTTTGCCAAGTATATGATATCTAAAATCCTATGTTTTTATAAAGAAAAATCCAATAGACTCGCCATATAATTAAGATATAAAATAAGAAATGAAATGTTATTTTGAGATAAAAAAAAATCCTATTTGAACTGTAGGAGGTATGCTGGTTTCCCGGACACTGGAGGAGTGGAGTACGCATATCAACATTATCTAAAATGACTTACATGTAAATAAAATGTACGGGCATAACATATCGTTGCTTAATCACAATAGGACATAACATGATGTTTTTCAATCATATTAGGCCTTTTTTAAGTCTGTCGTTACCAGGTTAAATGTACCAATTTCTCCAATCTAGTAATGCACGTACTTTCAATCTTTCATGGTTGAAAAGGCTTTATTATCTCTTCAGCCTCGTATGAAATCCTTTTATCCAAATCCAACTACACAACATTAGAATTCATCCAAAGAAACTACATAGCATTAGTAGAGGGAAAATGACAAATTTTTTTGTGGAGATTTTCCCTTTTTTTTTTTGGGAGGTAGAAAAACCAATTTTTAATATCATTTTCTGACTTGTGAATGTTTTTATAATTGACATAGCAGCCCCTCAAAAGTACATCAAAGAGCATATGTGCTTCATAGAACTAACTAATACTTGTAAATATTCTATTGAAGTATCGATAATATTTATTTGATCATTTTATCTTATTACACATTTGATCATATTCTTGATCAATTACTTAATATCCCATCTAATAGTGTAAACCACACTTCGTGATTTTAAATCTCCCGCGGTATTAGATTTTCAAGAATCGTATATCAAAAAGACTTTCAGTTGTTGTCATAAAGTGGCCCCCATTCAATATTCACGTCTAATGCCCACTATGAACCGGCTTTGTTGGGTCTTTTAACAAGTCATCAAGAAGCTTGCCTTTCCATCATTTAGGTTGAGTCCCCTGAAAGAAACATAGCGGTTCGATTAAACATTTTCCCTTTTGCATCTAACTTAATAAAATGTGAGAGCCCTATTATTATCATCATGACCATAATATTCTGCGACCTCATAAGATTAAAAGCCAGTCGACCTCACAATTGACAACCTCAAAAACATAACTTAAGAACTTGAATGCCCAAGTGTGCGCATAACATTCAAGCCACCACCTAGCATGCTCATGCAAAACCCAGCCCATCGGCCATCACGCCTATATACCCACATATCCTGTTAACATGTCCACACACACACACACAATCAACATGGCACCCAAGTCGCACATGGTGAGCGTGGCAAGCATGTTGGCTCGTGCCAAGGGTCATGCAACGCCAACCAGTCAAACCAACAAGACACAGATTGATCTAACAGGTTAGCTAAGGTCTCAGTTGAACCAAGGCAGACACGGACCAAGCTATGATGCACCTTTATAGACCACCTCAAGCTATGGTTAGGACTTAGAGAGAACTCTGTAACAGCACTACCTTAACAGTCTTACAGCCTGTGCCTTACGAACTTTTGAACCTTGTTGAATTAAGAATCCAAGCAGGAAATTTAAAGAAAAAACAAACAAAATTGATAAATACATGGATTCAATGAGAGTTAAAGAAAGGAAAGCAGCCCTTGAGCCTCGCCTTCCTATTCCTCATCTAAGCAACACAGTTTCCTAAAGTGTAGAAAAACCCAAATGGTTGTTTACATACAAATTATGTACCAGTTGCTCTGTAAACATTATTTTCGACAATTTGGACAGTCTCAAATAAATGATGTCCGCTATTTGGTATAACTCAAGAATTTTACTACAATTATCAACACATTGTATCAAGGATCCCCACAGATGTAAGAAGATGTAGAGTCATCTCGTCATTTAGTTAAGAAGCAAACGCTGACACATTCTCTTGGTGTTAAACAAGCCCAAACCAAAATCAACCAGTAATGCTCTTCCATATAGCTCCAAAATTTCCCTTCTGCAGATATCATGAGGAAATTATATCGTGATGAGATTGTATTTCTCCCCCAATGCACCTCCTTTGTCCTTCTGGAATTGAATATAACGTAGTGTACTTGCAAGAAAAGCATCTGCAGCTGGATCTGACGGTGCATTGTCACCCTGCATCTCGTTTCTGATTAATTCAATCAGGCCCTGGATCGATTCAACAGTGATCTGTGAGACCCCCTTCTCATAGAAGTACAGATACCTAATAAAACAAAATAAAAAAGCAATAAATATTTATCAAAATTGTAAATATACTGGGCATATAAAGAGATCAATTTAGTATAAGTGAGGTTAATCACTTGTTCAGTATCTCTATAAAGAGTACAACTGATCCACCGCTGCCCCTAGTTGCATTGGCCATTTGTTGAACAGCATTTGCAATTCTTAAGGCACGCTTTAAGCAAAGCAAGACCCTAAAAGTAACATTGAGCAATCATATAAGACTGAGAAAGAACCAATCAGAAATGCTAAAAGAACATTAAAATATTAAAAATGTGTTTCTTCCAAATAGGTGTGGCAGGTATGCTAGCTTTCCTAGAATAAATCTCTGAACAATTATGGCCTCGTACTAATGCTAAAATTGTTATAACGCACCTCTCTCCATCTCTGATGTTCTCGTGTTCATCAAGCCAGAACAGATGTGAACATGCATAGACAGCTCTGCACTGGTCGGGTTTCTTCAACAGCTTAGCAGAATACTAGAGAAAGAATCAGGAAAGAAGAAAGGAGATAAGTACATTGTTATAGTACCAACAACATGCAGGACTACTAAATAAAACAACCAAGATCACGTTATCCCATATTTATTTGTGGTTGCATATTGTAACTATATTATGAACACATAGGCTTACAATAATTTACCCCTGTGGCTTTGTGTGTCAATGCATCTCTATTCTCAACGCCAAAGATGTGCATCCTCTGAAGTGTCCCTATTATTAGGTGTATGGAAGTCACCTGAGCTTTCGAATCCTATAAAGAAATAATCCAGGCAACAGTGAGAAAATAAGAACACACGGGCGCTTTAATTTGCAATTTGCACAACTAATAAATATATTTGCTTCTAGCCAAGAGAATATGACTACAGGAAACTGTATTTTTACCGTAATTTCTTCTTCATACAAAATATAAGCTTGGGTGAAAAATTCATATGCTACAGGTTCCAGATCACAGTCATTTGCAGCCTGAGAATCAGCAAATTAGGAACTGCAGATCATACAAAATACAGATTCCATCTAAGATTCCAGGTTGAGAAAGAAGTACCTCAGCACACTGCAGATATAACCCTAGAGCCAGTTCAGGTACTGGAATACTTGACAATGCCTCGATTGTCTACAATAAAGAGGTTATGTTATTGCACTGCAATGAGTAGGTTGAAGAGAACAGACACTGAATATCAGAGAGAAACTTCTTGTTGATATAGCATCCATGGATCTCTTTCAAGCTAGCTGCATCTGAAGGAAGGACGATGCAGAGCAAATTGGGGAAATTATTTTAAGGGAACTACCTACAAGGTTGCATCGAAATTTCTTCCAAGAAATTAATTAGAAAGTAAGTATTAAAGGGTCTAAAATCAGGAACGCTGTTCATACAGCAAGATCAATAGCCAAGACAACCACTGCAAATCATAGAATCTACAGACCATTTGCATGTTAAAATCCTGATTACCTGTGTCACAATCTGAAAGATCTTCTTTGGCGTAGTTGATACATCTTCTCCAGATACACTTTCATCCTGACCTTGCAGTCGCCTTACCAGCTGCACAAAAGACATAAAGACATCAGATAGTGCAAAAATAACCTGCCCTTCCCACTTCCCTCTCTCTCGATTTCAGGATGAGTGCATCATAAAAACTCATCTACAGTCCAACAGTGATGAAACAGGATCTAGTTCTGCTGTTCTCACTTCCACATACTTCCCATGCTACATTTCCAAACAAATCCTATACAGTTGACATATATATCTCTCATCAACAAAGCACCAGGAATTCTGTCATACTTTCTTAGGGCTCACCAATATGTGCTTGGACGAGAAAAAATTTTGGGATAAATGATATAGTACTCGTTATACTGATATTTTTAATTTATCTTGCTTTTAGTATCTCAAGGGAAAAACAAAGTAATCAAATTGCAATATTTTTAATTTAAAACAATAAGCCATCCAACTCATCTGTCATGCCTTTCTTCAACCCATACGTTCAGAGAAAATGTTAATCAAATCCAGTGTCTCACAAGCCACCTCCATCTCATGAGATTATAAACAGCCATTTGCACAATCCTCCACTAATCACAATTCAGCCCCCAAAACCATCGTATCACAAGTAGCAACTTAGCATAATTATCCCATTCATCACATACCATATTAGTGAAATTGAACAATGGCAACCAAACAAATATGCATATATGGACTCCAAATACCAATCATATTAGTGGTGATAAAATCATGAAAGGATGACGGTTTGGGGTACATAGTAACATAGCTGCATTCTTTAGGAAACAAAATGCATTACATGTTCAGAATTTTATTTTCTCTGAAACAGCTTGGATGGATGTTTGTGATTGTAGCTTGGTTTCGTGGCTATTAAGCATGGTCACTACAGGGATGACATCGCAGATGGTTGGCCAGCAACTTGGGTTTCGTTTAGCTCAGAACAGTGGCAGAATTTCTGGAGGCTAAGGACAGTTAGATGCCAGGGTTAGGCAAGTGGAAGAAGAGATGAAGACGAGAGGCCAATGGGGGTACACCACATAATTGTGCAAGTTTTAACTTCTTGTGGTTAATCTTTAATGAACTCCTAAGCAAGTCACATCTCCATAAGTCCATTTTGGGCATGTCAATCAAAGGCTTTGAAAAGTTTTCTTCTACATTCTTCAAATTATGCCACATCCGGCTGTGCTCATATGTTAAGTCCATGTAATACAAAGACTTCTAATTTCAGAAGCGAAGCAAATTGTACCAAATGTGTCATACAGATATAGGAAAAAAAAAAGTATGAAAAACTTTTATGATGTGATCCTTGTCAAAGAACTTATCATTGTTTTGGAGGAAAAAGATGATCAAAACATGAATTAAGGCTGGGAAAGTTAAGTGTCCTGCCTCATTCCAGTAAACAAATGACATACAGGTTTCCAAGAATTTGTGCTCTTTTTGGAGCAGACCAGATCCTAACTTTCCCCCTTTCCACCGATAAATACTCTCTCTCAAACCACAAAGAGACCACAACAAGTATCAACAGATATAGAGTTACAAATAGCTCCGACAGAGAACCATTCACTTCTATCCAAATGAATTAAACATATGCCATTAACAAATGAAAACAACCAATTTGGTCCTCTGACACCTCAGAGATAGACTTTGCAATGGTAATTGGAATGGTGTTTCAGAAGAACTACATTTTAGGAACATTCATATGTCGAAGCAAATGAAAATTTCTTGTGAAACTGAGCAAGGACCATATCAAGCTAGTGTAAGTTGATATGGGTAAATTACATACTAAAAAACCTTAGGATTAGAATAAATTATTTGTTTGATGTTTGCAAGCCAATCTTCTCTGTAAAGCATGCTTGTCCTCATTCCACCACAATTGCGAACACAAGCTATTGTAAGTTGATATGTGTGAATCACATACTAAAAAACCTTAGGATAAATTATATGTTTGATGATCACAGGCCAACCTTCACCGTAAAACATGCCGGTACCTATCCCACCACAATTGTGAAAAGGGAAATACCCATCTTTAGACAAATCTTTAGGCCTACATGCCTGGTTTCACATGTTTAGGTTGCTTTTTCACGAAAGTGGATGAAAATCACAAGAGGTGTTTTCATGCCCTCCACATAAAGAGAAGAATGTATTATTCATGCAAAGCTGCACCCATGACCGCATAACTGATCCTGGGTAACGCGACACCATGATAATGTTCAGATACCTCCTAATCTCTGTGCCAGAAAGATCAATCATAATATAGGATCTGACTGCATAAGCTGAAAAGCTGATGTACCTTGAGAGAACTAAATATAAGTGGAGGGACTGTGTAAGACAGTCTCTTTCGTCCTCCACTCAAAATATGCTTCCGCACAGTATGGATAATCTGAAATGCAAACAAGCATATGACCATTGTGAAAATGAAGCAGCAAGAAAGAAAGAAAGATATGATGACTTAACAAAAAGAAATACAGCAGAAACCACAATGAAGAGAATGCTGAATCAACAAGAGTCAATACAAAGTAAAAATTTTAAGACAAAACAAACAAAGAAACTATGAAGAAGAAAATCCAATAATCAAATTGAAATAAGAACACCGCTTGATGTCTAAGACAAGTAATTTTTCTGATATGTTGTCTCACTATCTAAGTTTACATCAAGTCAATTTCACAGCAAATGAGGTGTAATACATTATATCAATTCAATATCATTTGAAATATTGAGTGCTCAACCACGTCAATACCTACCCTTACGACAATGTTAAATGAATATTACATTCAATGTGATTTGTCATATATGTAATCTGTTATGGGTTTGACAAAGTGATCAGGTACCAAAAGAATTGAGGAAAACTTGCAGCAAAAAGATGCTTTCCAGACTTAAGTCCAGTTAATACCCCATCCTAGTTGCAAATGCATACATGGAGCATTTGCTGGTGAAATGAGAAAAGTTCATGCAGGACATAACCAGTCAAATATCGTAACTTATGGAGGCAGCGAGCTATACTAATAGTAGAAAGTATGAAATAACCTTGCATCAACTTTGTCTCGTAAAGCAACAGAAAAGTCAATAACAAAGTCAAGAACTATCAAAGAAGACAGGAAAGGGGCACTGAGAATTATAAGAATGGGTCACCAACCAATAATTTAACGAGTAAAAATCATGATTACCTTCAACATCTCTTCTGGGTCATCACTGTGCAGCATTTGGATAAGACGTGAAACAGAATTCTGCTCCTCTTTGAAATCCTCCTCATCAAGCTGATAATACAACAAAAAGAAAGAACGTCAGAGCAAAAAGTGACGCTAATCATGAAAAGCAAATTATATTTCAACCAAAGCTGGGCGGATTGATAACAAATGGAAGGAGGGAAGTCAGGTAAAGCCACATATAAATTGATTGAAAGCATCTCCATGTCACCTCATCATGAAGATCTTCATCTGAATCTCTAATGAGCCCCCTTATCAATTCAAACAGAGCATCAACCTGTAAAACCAATACCTCCAGGTCAAAGAGGGAGCAAAACTCAAACCAACTAAAGTAAGTTATTTATCAAATACCTTCTCGGCAGTTGAAATGCAAGTTTTGTTTTTCATTATATTTTGTACAATGACATTGGCCATCTCCTTTTTTGTTCCATCATTTAGATACTCCATGACACGGGGATAATTTGACAGCTTCAGTGCAGTGTCTATATCATTATATTTCTCAAATGGAGCACTTAGAAGTGCAACAATCTGTTTTGTTGCTTTGCTGTCATCAAGCTTTCCTTTTCCTGAAAGCTTATGCACACATGCTCCCTGCAGGAAAATGAATGGTATATCGTTGATAACACTGATATAGAAACAAATCAAAAATTCCCAAAACAAGTTTACTAGTACAAAAATTTTTTAAGTAGTAAAGGAATTCTTTCATACAAGGGTAACAGACTAACAGTCAAAAGCAAAATTTCTTGTTATGAAGAAAAGCTTTCAATATAATCGTTAATAAGCGAATTCCATAATACAAACGGGAAACACAAGATTAACTTTTACACAGGAGAGTTGTTTGATATAATTGCAATATGCAACAAATTCTAATATCGTGAGTGCATCAGCGGATAGGTAAAGAAGTATTGTCACTACCACTTTCACAGATTTCTCCATGGACCTCGAACAACACAAAACGTGGGTACCAGTTCACAGTTTTGATTAAACAGTGGGCTTTGTTTAACTCTTTCTCTTTCTTTTATGTGTGTGTGTTTTGAGGGAAGTTCCACCGCTTTTTAGATGAAGAAAAAAGAGAGATACAACAACAAATTTGAATACCCCAAAGATAAATCCACTTCGTGAAATTGCACAAAGAATTAATATTATGTAAATCATACCAGATACAAATTCACAAAATCAGAGAACATAAGCTAAGAGTAATTGAGCCAATCAGAAGGAAGAATGAAGAAACAGAGATGCCCGCGAACACAAACCCTAGGAGATATCATTGCATGCTATAAAAACTTACCAGAATTTGGTCCACGTAATCAAGCCGATCTGTATGTACTTCTAGAGTAAATTTCAGAAGAGATGCATATAAAGTTACTACTCCAGCAATAGGCATATTATCTTGTGCTTCTATCACCTGCAGTGGAAAAATGGCATCACTTGATTGGCAAAGGGAAAAACCGAAAAGAAGAAAAACCGGAAGGCCCAAGCTTGATCCAAAGCAAGGTGATTAAAAGGATGAGACTTTTCTAGAAGCATGTAATTATAGGTAGCAATGCCAACTAGAAGTGAAAAACTACATGGGCCAAAATGTTATGTCTATAGAGTAGAAACCATCATATTAACCATCAACTGGTAAAAATTGTACAAAGCAGAACAAAACAGATATTCTAGTAAAGCAGAATATTTCTTATGCTGGCCTCATATGTCATGCACAAACATACACTAATAAAGCAAACATGATATGCAAGGCAGAATCAGATCAAGCCCAAGGAAGCCTATGGGTGCATCATGGGCGACAATCATGATCATTAGTAATTGGCAGACAGTAAATCTCGACATCTCCAATGATAGATGGAATTCATGGATTATCTGGTTGCTAGAGAACCTAAGAAAACTCAAGGCAATTGTATGCCCCCATCAATGAATCTCAATTTCTAGAAGAAATCAAGAAAGTAGGATAATAAGGAGAAATTCTATGCACCAACATCAGAATCATACTCATCATTATCTCCTTGATAATATTCACATCAGTAATTCCATTAAATTCTTCTAATTCGAGTTATTAACATTTCTATTGGTTCAGCTTGAGGGGCATAGACAATAAAAAGGCAAGAAATTCAATACATATGCATATAAACCAAAAACACTCCATATCATCAACCATATCTTTGCATTTCAGAAGGAGACTTCAATTTACCTTGCCTATGGCATTGTTCAGTTTTGTGAAAGCTTCTACTTGAAAAAATTCAGGTAAGACCTGCAGCGTGAAACTCATGAGGAACAATACTTTACACCAAATATCTAGGTTCTATGAATTACTTACTTCTGCACCAGAAGCAGCATAATTTGAAAGCCTTTCCATTAGTCGAGCAAGCACAGTTTTTACATCAACAGAAGACTGTGGGAAAGCATGCAGGAAAGTGAGAAGTTCTATAACACAACCATGACACGAACAGACATAGAGTCCAATAGTGTATACTGTGCCTACCTGCAGTTGAGGGCAGGCGTTCAATAAGGTTTCAAGAGTCTGCAAGTGATATTCATCAGGAAAGACTTGAATTATGCAATCCATCAAGTAGAATTGGGCCAGCTCATCCTTGCAGTTAACAACCTGAGATACATCACAGGTGCACCCCGTCAAATTACAATTAGGGGCACAGTCATAAATAAATCCAACCTAAGTCAACAAAATTACTTGCTCCAACACTCTGGGAAGCACAATTTCTTTATACATTTCAAGGTCCACACCTTCAATCTGGCTGAGAACGTGAAGGTTCTTACCAACCTGACCAAAACGGATGAAGAAAAACTCTGTGAGTACACTCAACTACTGATATAAAAAGTGTATAACTTATGAAAATAAGATTTTTACAAGATCACGCAGCTCACTCCTTTCTTTTTCCCTCTTCTCCTTTTCCCGAGTAGGTCCCTGCATACAAGAAGGGCCAATTGCAAGCCAGAACCCATGATTAGAAAATTATAAATCATTCCAAAATGACGATAAAAGATGCATAAATTGACATGAATCTGCTCTCATGATCTACTTCTATCTTCAGGATTGGAAAACCGACAACATCAATTAACAAGAACAGCTACTAGATAATGCTATTTCCCGCCACACCTGATGTTGCATTCTGACCCAAAGTTTGTTCATTTCAGTGAAATTTTGGAGCACAAACTCAACAGCATCCATGACAGTATCAGCATCCCTATAGGAGTCAAGGAACATTTAGGAAACAAAGTCCATTCAGATTTCCAATAATATGACATAGACAGTAAACAATACCACAAGAACATCATGACCCACATCCAAAGAGTGGGAAGAGAGACATTTAGCAGATGTATATGTATTAACATAAGCAAACAGATCCTTAAAGTACATGTTCAGGAGTACATGGAAACAAAATCTAACCAAAAATGCATGTTTACTCTTATAAGAAAAAAGTACTTATTTCTCATATGTTCGGAAAAACAATTGAATGATATACATACATGTATATACAAGCTTTGGTGAATCTAAATGCTAGAGTCAACTAATAGATTCTAAAGTCATGTAGTCATTCTTTCTATCTAAAGAATGATCTTTACAATTAGGAATCAGCTCCATTAAGTATGTGTACATAATCTATTTACAACAATGACAAATTACAATAGAAGTGCTAAGCCATCCCCTCCTTTTTTTTTAAGACTCCCTTACAAACAAAATTTTGCACATAAACTGCACAACCAGTTTACAATGTGACATTCAACATTACTACACCAAGGAACATCATGCTTGCAACCAAAGTTTCTAGATGAAGACATAATAATGGGAGGACCAGAAAATGTACTGGTCCAATGTGTTTCTCCATGGTTTATGCATCTTTAAGGTAGTTTAAAGGACGCGGACCAGGCTTGAGGTAGAATTTTATATGCCCAAAGCGTAAGCAACTAAACGCAAGGTCAATACTCAAATTATACCATGTAGTTGGCTTTTGAAAAAGGAAAAATGTTAATCTTATATCTCCTCATATATGTTTATTGGCCCCTAGACTGATAATTCCTTAGGCTAAATTCACATTTCACAGAGAAACACATATAATCATATCATATCCTTACCCTTCATATTCAGAACCAATGTCAGGCAATTTATCTCTGCTAACTTGGGACAGGTAACTCCTTAGAAAAAGCCCACGTAGAGGATGCTGGATGCCACGACACATTTCCACAAGATCCTTAAGTACATCCTTTGCTGGAGCTTCTTTGGATTTTATGTAGACAGACCCCACGGTACATAGCAAATATCTAACAGGAAAAAGAAATGGAAATAAGACAACTAACCAACTCATGTGAACATACTGTTAATAAAAGGCAGATCTTGGTATGATGAAAGCTCCATTGTGACCACAAGGCCACTAGATGAGTCAAGGAATCACTGTCCCTACTTCCAGGGGTTAGCAATACCCATCCAACTATCACAGGCACCAGAAGCTGCGGCCTCATACAAAAGATATGCCATCTTTTGGGAAAATAATATTCTAAAATGAAGCAACAATTTAAGTGGTTGGCATTCATCAGCATAGTTCCCAAAGGACACATCTAGATATGATAAGAACTTTGAATCTTGAATATGTGCATTTGCATTCGATCAGGAACTTAAAAAATAAAAACGGAAAGGAAATGGAAAGCAAATAAAGCACCATCATTTGCGTATAAACAAGCTATTTTTGTTCCTCCCATCAACATCTAGCTTCTATCTACTAGCACTTTCCTTGAATCCAAATGCATGTTTAACAGCTAAGCAAAGTGAAAAAACCATGTAATACAATTGAAAAAGGAAAAGAACAAAAAATAACCCTTACAGTCTCGGCAAGATGTTGCCAGCGTGCTGCACAAGCTCGTAAAGCTCGACGATCGAGAAACCCCGACTAGTCTCCTCCTTGAAGAAGATTTCCAATTTCCTCAGTTCATCAAATGCCCTCATATCTACAAACAAAAATCAAATTCAAATACGTGCTTAAGGAGAACAAAAAAGAAACAGGAAACAGCGACGCTTTAATTACACACAAAGTTCGTAGTATTTGTGAGGGGAGAGCCTCGAAGTGCGGAGCTCCGAAAGCATCTGAGCAGAGTACTTGAGAGCTTCCTTCAAATTGTTCGAATCCTAAGATTGAAAACCAATTGCATTTCAAAAATTAGGGTTTAACTGAATCACAAGATAAAACATCATAAGAATATATCAAGCAATTACAAGAGCGCGATGCATGTAGAAGGCGTTCTGTTGAAGGCCGGCGATCCCGGCCGAGAGCCATTTTTCTTCGTCTTCAACTCCGCCAGTGATCATCCTCTCTCTTCCTCTCTCTCTCTCTCTCTCTGGGGAACACTTCAACAAATTAGCAGGACCCAGTGACAAATGAATAATAATAATAATAATAAACATTAGAAAAGACATAAGCATTGTGAATATTTGTTAATATGGGTAGGATTATTAAATATCAATTTTTTCAGATTTTAACAGGTAATTTTTTTCTATTATTTTGGAGATAATTATGAGAATAAATAAATATTGGATATTATGATATCATGGAGATGTAATATATTGTTATAGTAAGAATAGTTGATAATAAGTAGTACTAGTCCTTTTCCATATTTTTTAATTTATATCTAACCATTTTTCAAATTTCTTATTTTTATGAACATTTTATTGTTGTATGAGATCATTTCGTTGTTTCCAAGGTTGGAATATAGCCTATAAAATATTTTATATTTTTATGAGCTTTGTTTTCGCGAATATTCTAATAATATTTGAATATGTTTTAGGATATCTTGAAAAATATTATTTGAAATAAAATATTTTGATAATAAGATTGGAGAATATGATGAAACTTTGTGCATGTTCTAAGAGATAGTTATTAATTGTTTGAGGAAAATGAATTGATGTTTCTTATGTCCGGAAAGACATTTTTAATTGTAGATATCACATTAATTGTTTTACCTTTTTTTTACCTAATTAATATGGAGAAAATTTGAATTTAATAATATTTTTGTATTAAGCCATAATTATAAAATTTACATGATAAAATTTTATACCACAGATTTCATAGTTTTTTTATTTATGTCAAATATCACAAGGGATTTGGAAAAATGGAGTTTTTCTTTTTTTAAAAGTGTTATGGACATTTAGCTCAATTGAAAAATATTTCTATTGCTATCAAGATCCATTTAAATTTATATTAAAAAAAATATTTTTCACGTACAGAGTTGCTTTGAACATATAATCAATTATACTTGTTTCAAAGCCTACATTGGTGCCTAAGTCTCTTGCAATGATCTAAAAATCTGACTATGAGAAAGAACGATCACCTTATTGATTACATATTCAATCGATTCAAACGATTTAATTATTAGTTCAACCAATGTGACGTGATAATAAAATTATAAGTTTATTTAACATAACTAAAGTGTAAAAGTAAACAAGAAGTACCATGAAATTATCTACGCTATAATAATCTATACCAAATCCAATAAAATTACAAATACTAAATTAAATGAGAAGCAATTTCTAACTATTGGTTCACATCAAATGCTTGTAATGGTGATTTATTTAAAAAATAAAATAGTAAAACAAATAAAATCGAACCACCAAACCGGCTTTAACCATATCTGATTGGTTCAATAAAACATTGGTTTTATTGGTAAAAACTGCCCGAAGAATCCATCGGTTTGGTCTGATTTTCAAGTAGTGCACTCTCAACCTATAAATATAGATCTAATATTGTATAGTTATTTTCAAATTCCCATTCAATCACCAAAAAGAATAGAATTACTATTAGATTCGTGGATATGATTAGTTCCAAAATTTTACGCATTCAGAATCTTATTAACCGGAGCACACATGAGTTAGGATATCATTTGACTTCCTCAAGTCATCTATACCTAAACCCCCATAGCTCGCAAGCGAAGTCGCAATCTTGTATATATAATTTTAATAACTTTCATCCTTGTTAATATAAACTTTTAAGTATCAATACATAGACACTGTGTATACTACATTGCGTTATTAATGCTAAATCAAACGAATTAAAATATATATAAAATTTCATTAAATTGTAAAATTCAAGCACGAACCGTTCGTAATTTAGAAATTCTAGTTTAATCAAGTTAAGGAGAGCTCGAACTAAAAAAATTAAATTCATCAAGCCCAAACTAGAAAGTTAGACTCATTGAGCTTAACCTCAACTCTAATGCATAAGTTTTGAGTTCAATGTAACGGGTTTCCGTCCCATATCAATTAGGGAGGGGTTCCTAGCCATTTTATATAATGAGGTATCCTTTCTCCTTACTAACCAATTTTTTAGAGGTGAACTAGGCCCATCACATAGTAGTATTAGAGCGGGATCCTACTGATACCCAAGGGTGGGACCTATACATGTGTGTGCCAAAGTATGGCTGGCCCAAGGGGCCCCCACCGTATGAGGGCATGCATGAGTTGAGTTGGGGAAAAATGTAACAAGTCTCTATCCCACATCGGTTAAAGAAGGATTCCTGGATCATTTCATGTAGTGGGGTATCATTCTCCTTTAGCAACTGGTTTTCTAGGAATGAACTAGGTCCATGACATCAAGCTCGAGATTTTTCCCCAAACTCAATTGGAGGTTTTCTAGGAGTGGACTAGCCCATGACAACGAGCTCGAGATTTTCCCCAAACTCAACAGAACACGAGCGCGTTCCAGCACAAGAAAATCTGCAGTATGTAGACAATAAAAAGAATCTTGCACATGACATCTAGGAAATGTAAGTATGCCAAGTAAAAAATGCGAAACAAAATGTGTTTTGAGGAAAAATAGGAAATAGAAGCAAATCAAAATTTACAGAATAGTACCAACTGAAAACCCAATTGCAAAAGTGCTACCATTTGGTACAAGCCAATATACATGTACATGAGGTTCTAATCCATACAAACATATAATCTGCACAATGCGGGCATATTTGTGCAATATGAAATTTAGTATTCTATGTATTGGATAGTTGGAGGGCTTGTTTTGGTCATGCGAGAACCTGCAAATAGCAAATACCACCATGATAAGTTCATTGATTATCATAATGCAGTATCCCTTTTTACATCTTTTTACTCCAGGATAATTACCTCAATGCACCCAAGATTTAGAGTGTATTTGAGTGAGCTTATAAGCTCTTCAAGATGTTTTGAAGAGCTTATAATATATTAAAATGCATTTGGTAAAATTTTTCAAAAAAAAATTTATTGGCTCCTAAAATAAGATGTTAGGAGCTTACAAGCTCTTTTTAGAAAAATAAAGAAATCCTAACTTATTTTTAAAATCTCCACTTGCATCTTCATTTTTAACCATTTTAATTACAAATTTATCATTACTAACACCTTATAAGTTAAAATGTCTTATTTTAATCAAATACTTTAACAACTTATTTTTTAAAATAAAATTTAACATCTTATAAGATGTTTTAAATAAGCTTAGTCACACACCCCCTTAGTCTAATTCAAGAAAATGCCATAATGTTTTAGAAGATTACAATAACAATTCTCGTTGATAGTTAGTTGATGGAGAAATTAATGGATTAGCTGAAAATTTATGCATTTTAGATTAACAAGAGTTATACTTGTCATGTTTTAGTCAGTTTATTAGATTTTCAGGTGACGTAGTTGTAATATTACACAATCCCTATTAAATTTTTAGGCAGCTGAACTATGATTAGACCAAGGCTCACGGGTGCCGAGGTAAAGATGTAATCGTAATACATAATCTAGTGTCTCGTAGACCCGAAGATAACTTTATTTTCTCAAATTTCCAACTGAAAGTCAATGGAGCATGTTTTCTTGACAGTCTCGATGAACCATTTCAAGAAGACAAGCTTAGAGTGGAGATTGCTACCTTTAACTTCACGAATCTCGACTTCTCGCCATTCTTGAACAAGGGCACAACAGCAGCACATTAGGTGGGAAAGAAAATCGTCAAATAAGCCTCCCTGCAAAGACACAAACACGATCTCACAAGTATATTCCTAGTTCCTGTTAGAATAAGCAAGTCACAACTATTTTCTTGTCATTTGTCTTGTATTTTCTCATTCATCTCGGTATGTATGTAGAACTTGCAGCAGAAAGACTAATATTCATATATTTGGTTCCAGTTTCTCTGTATCATATTCGTGTTTCCAAATAGAGCACAGTCGATATTAATCTTGAAGAAAGGCCATAAAGTACTTACCTTGATGTTTAGTGTTCTCCGGAGTTTCCTTCTGATGCAACAAGTGTAGCAGCAGCAAGACAATATTAGAGAATAAGCCATCAAGTCATTACAGGCTTCCGCAGGAGCTGCAAATCAGAAGCATTATTTGTAGGTAAATGAATTTCGATTAAGACAGAAACTAAAAGCAATATATCAACGAAGCAACTTCAGCTGATGAGTTGAGGACGGGAAAAAAACTGGTAAGATCTGTGATTTTATTATTTTAAAATTGATTATTTTTCCTGCCGTTAGAGGTCCACGAATGATCGCAGTCGAGTAAGACGGTGTCTGGCTAAGCTCATTTCGAACATCTTACAAGCTGCTTCTGCTTATAAGATGTCATTTGAGTTTATAAGATATTAAACCTTATCATAAAAATAAGTGGTTGAAGTGTTTGAATAAAATAATATGTGAGAGCTTATAAGATATTAGTAATTAAATTTTTGCAATTAAGATGGGTAATATTGGAGAATCATGTTTACATTTTAAAAATAAGTTAAGCACTTCTTGCTTTTTCGAAAAGAGCTTATAAGATCCTAATATCTCATTTTGAAAACATATAAGCTCCTTTTATTAAAAAAAGAAATAACAAACCCGTTTTCATATTATATATGAAACTTAAACGATAAGACTTTTTAAAGAGCTAATGAGCTTACTCAAACAGTTTTTATGAAATGATCATCCAGTCTTTTGTGTCCATAACAATTTATATATCTTAAAGGAATGTACTCGTAATGTTTTTGTACTTGAAGAGATGCCTTTGTAATATCCTAATGAAATCTCATCACCCTAAAAGAATTCAGATATCTTTAACAGTTAAATGCAAATGTCATTTTAGCCCTCACCTGTTTTTGGGATCTCAAAGTTAAGCTCTAAAATAGAACAATACACTTTTCGCTGTCGCGACTATACTTGAAAAGGTCAAATCCTATGAAATCCTATGAAATTCTTATCCACTTAGTGACCACAATGAGAGTCAAGTAAACATAGTAAAATTAAGTTTTAGATATCGAAAATGCAACTTACAGATGTGTCTATCAGTTGCCACTGAAGCTATTCTGGACAACGTGCCACAAGGGAAAAACAAGGTCTTTATGCCTGCAAAATTGCATATATACATATGAGTACAATAATGAACTAGTGGAATACTTCATTCAAGGAGAAAACCATGTGGCTCTATATTAAAATAGAATTAGTTTCTTCATCTATAACAGATGACAAAGAAAACAAACCAAAAGTTAAAACAAAACCAATACTGGATTAAGAGGGCGTTTAGCTAAGCTTTAAACCATCTTATTAGTTTCTACATATCATAGGGTGTTTTTGGAGATCATAAAATTTTTCTTTCTTCTTTTTTCCATTTTTTAAAGTGATAAGATGTTAGATCATATTATGAAATGTTATAGTGGTTGGATAAAAATAAGATATTCAAGGTAATAAGATATTAACAGTGAATAGTTAAAACTGAAGCAGCATGTTACGATTTTAAAAATAAGCTAAGAACTTGTTACTTTTTCTAAGAGAGCTTATAAGATGTTACCATCTTATTTTAGGAGTTAATAACTGCTTTTTTATTTTTAAAAAATTTATGAAACAATTCGATTTAGAATGACTTGAAAATGATAAGCAACAAAGTAGTAAACTGCAATGTAAGCAAACAACTAAACATAGTGGGACATACACAGAAGAGGTTCTGAACAGCAGCCAAGTAAATCCGAGTGCCATTCTTCGCGTGAACATTTAGATGATAGCAAATCACGCCGAGAGGAAACCGAAGATGTGTTCCTACAAAGAAATGGAGCATTTTAGGTAAGAGCATTTCGGGAGGAGTTGCAACTTTAATGTATATATGAGTAATCATTTATACAGCTGCATATATAAATAATTAATTAGTAATACTATTTGAAAACAACAATAACATTCGGGAAAATTACCTCAACACCGCCTGACATTCGGCCTATTACAAAAATACTCCATGTGGTTTGGGAAATTACAATAAAACCTCATGTCCTATGATTAAGAGGGGGTTTATTATAGGCCCCGTTAAATTTCCGTTCAGCTAAAATTTCTGTAACTATATGGGGGATTCTATAATTAGACTAAAGCTCAGGGGGTGTTGAAGTAATTATACCCTCTTATAAGTTAAACACTGTAAATTGCAATTCAATTTAGCAAAAGTTATGAATATGGAGAAAACTAACCCTGAAGCTGCCTGTTTTTCACTGTCATTAGAGTAGTTTTTATCATAATGTCCTTTTTCATTATTGACATCAACATAACCCTTCTCCACCTTGGATTCTTTCAGAGGAGTACTTTTTCCTGGCGAAGCAGTTGCTGCAACAGCTTCCGTAACATCAAGCAGATGCTGAATCACTTCACACTGGTGAACATCTAAATGAGCTTGTGACTGTTGCAGTTCCAATTGAAGCTTCTCGTTTTCCTTTTTTATGGCCTCGGTAATGGGCATGTTTGGGTAGGAACAAGAAAGGGTTTTCTTCAAAACAATGGTGTCGTGTCGTGAGGGCTCACGTTTCAGAATGTCTTGCACCTTCATGTCCTCATCGTCAAGTGTATACTCATGTTGATCCCTTTCAATCATTTCAATTCGTTCCTGACAATATTAAAAGAACGTATGCGTAATAAGAAGTAACTACCATGGGCTCAAGTAACCTAACCTAAATATGCCCCTTCGATCATTTTCATTATGATGTGTTGAAAAATCTTGAGAATATGAATGTAAAACAAGCAAACAAATGTAGTCATCTCGGATGTTTTCTCTTGATATAAAGGTGTCAGAACATAGGATATAGGCAATGTTACATCAATAATTGATGGAAAAACAGTCATTAGAATTTATATTCAAGTCCACCCAAGCCAAAAAGATGGTTCATACTCCCCCAATACAGTGCCTCTTTAAGTCACATTGTGTAATCTAATAAGTTAATAGCTCTCAAGGTCATACAGTTGATTCTCTTTGTTACAACAAGCAAAATGCACAAAGAGAATGAATGGTTGTATGGACCATAACAAATAGAATTGTACTTATTATAACTGCAACATCCTCATTTATTTATTTTTAAATTGTTGTAGGTGGCTGCACTCTTTATTAACAGTTATTTGTGAATTACATTACACCTCTACTGATGTTCATACTGTGATATGCACACGGTTCACCATAGGATTTCCTCAAATTAGGTGCCTTAGAATTTACCCTAACAAACATTGCAAGAAAAAGACATCTTAACAGCAGGTGGATTTTCAGTCAGTTTCATTTCTGCCGCAGTAAGGTATGGTAAAATGTCTTAAAGAACCAACAACAGAGAGATAATCGTGAATTACCAGAAAGAGTAAATTCTACACAACCAAGAGAAAGAGAAGAAGAAGAAGAAAAAAATAAAAAAAATCATATTGGAGAACTTCAAAAATCAGCAAATGATGTCTCAATGTTCACACTAATTTCGAACATATACACAATTGCATAGCAACCATCAGTGTCAATACCCGAACACAATTAACTATCAATCATAGAAGAAGAAAAAATACCCGAACACGAGCGTTATCAACAAGGGTAATGAGAGGAATGATCTTCAAATATCGATCAATCTCGTTCTGAGCCTTCCTAAACTGGTAAACAATGTTCCACCCCATTGCAAGAAGATACAAATAACTCCGATCCTGACAACTATGAACCAAAATGTAGGACCTCCTCAATGCATCCTCAAGCTGCTCCAATGGCTCACGGGTTTCTGGATACTTCTTGAGCTCCGAAATCTTAAGGGACTCCAGCAAATTCCCAATCAGCTTCAGATGCTGCGCAAATTGCCTGCAGTTTTTCTTGTGCATTCGGGCTGTGTTTGCAGCCTTCACTATCATTCCAATTAGCCTCACGGCATCGAGCCCCATCAGTTGGGCCATATTTGCTACTTCCCCAAAATGCTCCCATGATGACATTTTCAGACTCCCTTAAAAATCTATCCTTAAACCTCAAATAAATTTAAATTAACCCAAGAAACATCTACACACAGCAGATCATCATATCACGGAAGAATTAAATTTTTACCTTGACAACAACTATATCTCTTCAGCAGTTTTTCTACCTGAAACTTCAAAAATTGATGTGAATTTCACTTCCCAAATTTCCCATTTGACATATCACCATAAAGTAAGTAGATGGAAAAAAATTCCTTCAGAATGCAACTTTCACACCACAATGTGATCTCCACAATAAACTTTGCTCAACGCTTGACTGCAACAGAAAACCCAAAGGAAGAGGGAATTCAGAAAATCATTCACATAATCTAAACCCAGATTTGCAATAAATTGCAGTAATCCGGCTCACCAACCAGTAAAAAGGAAAATAAAGAAACTAATACAGCAATCCAATTATCTGATAAAGAGCAAAAGAAAAAAAAAATAGAAAAAAGCTGCAAACAATAAAAGATTGTTGACTCACCGTTTGACTAAAATGGAAAATTAAAAAACAAAAAAAAACAAAAAACAAAAAACAAAAACAAAAAGCAAAAAACTAAATACAAAAAGGAATCTGAACAAATACAAACCAAAAAACCCACCTTTAAAATTCAAGTAAGCGACCGATAACTCCCGAAAATCGCCAAGAAACACAAATACATACACCGCAGAAACCCTTCAGAAATTAAGTGTAAATAAAAGAAAATATTCACGAATTGCGTTTCGCATTGTAAATCGGGAACTCCATGTAGATGGGCCAGGAGAAACAACCAGCTTTAGCGCATCCTGCGAAGGTAGAATCTTGTCCTGTGTCAGTAAGAGCAAAAGACACGAAGAAAAACTAAGATTGAGAACAAATGCAGAAATATACGGCCTCTGGTCTACACTAATTACATATATATGTGTGTGTTTGTGTGTGTGATCTCTCACACTAGTCACAGACTCACAGCTGCGGTGTGGTTTGTCGCGACTCAGTTTGGTGTGCAGAACATGATCATATGAATCCGTGACTGTGCCAGATAAGCAACTTTAGTATTCTATTGTGAATATTCCTCTCCACCATCCATATTACACATCAAGTTGTGGGAATTATGCTACTTTAATATAGAATAATTAATTATAAGCACGGTTCCAGTACTTATAAAATATTATTTAAATAATATTTTTAAAATATATTTTATGTCCTTCCTTTAGATAAATGGATTATAAAAATATAGAAATAAAAAAAATATATGATTATTCAAAAATATAAATGAAAAAAATTATAGTGTAGGAGTAGTCGTAGTCAACGATAGTGTAACAATTTCATTAAAAAATTGTGGAAGTAGAGATTGTAATTGTAAAGGATAAAATTGGAACACCAAAGTTTGATATCGAGAACTATCATTTGAACACAAAAGTAATTCTTCTTTTCTTCTTTGTAATAGTGTAGATAAAGGGTAAATGTTAAATAACAGCTCATTATCAAATTTATTGCATTATCTCTCAAAAGTAACCTCAAAGCATTTTTGCCAACTTATGTTCATACAAACAACTTGTCACCAAGTAAATTCTCAAGCAAAATATGTAGTCGTGCGAGTGCGTCTAGGTTGATTTTTAAGGAGCCATAAATAGTTAAAGAATTAGTATTTATCTCTCAAGTGGATTTTCAGACTAAATATATTATTAAATGATTATCATGTGATTTGTATACACTATATTTTTCTCTTCTCCTTTGTTCTAAAAAGATTATCTTAATAAATGAATTTTTGAGAACGAAGAATAAAACAATGAGAATGTTTATTGACCCAAGAATCATATGATTGTCATCGGACTACATATTTTAGAAAAATTACTTGAGGGCAAAGTGACTCAACGACTTTAAATTTAAGGGTCAAGTATTATAAAGCTATTTTGCAGGGCAATTTGTCAAAACTAATTAATTTGAGGATATGAAGTGGCATTTACCCAATGTTAAAGTAGCGTGACTAAGGCTAAAAAATAAATAAAACTACCTATACTTAACTCAAGATTGATCACCTACAAATCAATTTGAAGCTCAACTCATTAAACATAACTAACAAAGCTTGAACTTTTTTTTCCCCCTCATTTGATAAGACTTATTGCTAGTCTCAAGTTTGACTTAGTTAAGAAACACTAAAATATGTGTAGAGAAAATTAGATCACTCGAATTCAACTTATGTGTTTGAGTTGATTAAGATTTGTTCGAAGTCAACTTGACTAACAAACAAATCACTCTCAAGTACGATTTTTAAAAGTTTGATGAAGTCAAACAAACTTGAACAATAGCATGTTGACCCAAGTCGATTTATTTACAATATCAAGTATATCCTTTAGTCGTTATTTAAATTTAAATTTACATCTTTAAAATTCATTTTTTACCTATTATTTAATAAAATGCATAGATTAGTGCCATTGCACTTTACATGAATTATATATATATATATATATATGTGAATTGGTTACACCTTTAGTTCCTTTTTGTGTTTTTGTTCTTATCTCTTTAAGTCCTCTCATTTATCTATTCTCCTTTTTCTTTATTCTTTTTCCTTCTTTATATTCATTTTTTTAATTTAACTTTTAACAAATAATGAAAAAATATACTATATATAAAGTGGAAGTGCCAGAGGTAATTAGTTAATTTGATTGTCAGGTTTAAATACCCTTTAATATTAATTTACCCTATGAACTATTCACAATACAACAAAAAATCATTAACTAACTAATTTATGTATTTATATCAAATTATATATATCTTTATATTAAATGTATTTATCATATTCTAATTATCAAATACACACAAATCAAGTTTGTCTTATAATTGAATATGTATAAAATTTATATTAATTATTTTATACACATGCATCAAGTATGCAATATATGCTAGTTAGATAAATGCACAAAACAAAAGGTGATATTAGAAAAAAAAATTAATTTTCTATTATTTTAATTAATTATGCATGCGAAATTTGAGTTTGCCATGCACATTAATAAGTGTTTATTAAATTCCCTATTTTGACCTTAGTAGTTGTCGGTGTTGCAAATTTAACATTATCCCAGAAAGGGTAGATTAGGACAAGAACTTCTTTCATTCATTTTAGGGAAAAAAAAAAAAAAAAATAGGGACAAGAACTTCTTTCTGATGTGGCAACATAATTTTGCGTGAGAAAAGTCAATATAATAGGTGATTAGATAGAGTGGCCAATTTCACAGGAGTGTTTATTACTTGTCGGATTGTTTTTGACTGAAAAAAATTATACTACTGAGGTAAACCAAAATTTTTGCCATTGATTATGCCACCAACCTAATAACAATCTATTTATAATATCTTTTGTCCTAAAAATTAGTTATGAAGACAGAGAATGTGACATGGGGGTTCGCAAGGTCATTAAGCGACTGTTGGGAAATTGGTTATTCTCAATAATCTTTTGGGAACTTGGGAGCTATTGATATTCTTAGGAGAAACTTACGGTATTTGGCGTGTTTGTCTCCTAGTATTATAGGTCCAACGTATTGATAAGCGTAAAGTGCTATTGTGCAATATGGTTGTACTGGTTGTTAAATTGTGGTACTCAAATATTTAAGATAATGCCACATACAAGGATAGTGGATGATTGTAATGGAGATTGTTCGTCATACTAATGACCTCCAGATGATGACACGTGAATATAATGCATGCTTCAAATTATGGATTGTTCACAAGTTGGGCTTTGTTTATGTAGTGAACATTAATATTTTTTGGGCCTTCGTTATTTATTGGTCTTGGATTGGTGGGCTAAAGATAGTTAACGCGCACATCAGCTACAATTTAGGGGGAAAGAAAAGATTAAAATGCCAAAATGCTTTATGAGGTAGAAGTACAAAGAATGTTTTGAATACAACTATTGTTGTAGTTACTCTTTATCATTTTCTCTTCTCTTTAGTTCTTTCCTTTTTATAGGGCTTAATGTGGCTCTCTGTATATGTATCTTTCTCTTTCACAGTTATTCGTGAAGCTATAGTTTTTTGGGTAGGATAGCAATGTCCTCACACTTGAGCATGACATTGACTTTTTTTGAACTTTCAATGGGCTTTATCTAAATTTTCAATACTATCAGTCCTCTTAAACTTATCACGGCGGATATTTCTAATGTATTATCTATTACGACATTATATGTGTTTGAAGGTATAGTGATAAGAAAATTAACTACAATAATTTTCGTGAGGGTAATAAAGTACACAAATATATGATAATTTAACTATTGCCAATTGAAGGGATACAGATGATTATTACATGGAATTTGACTAGTGCACGAGTAATTGAAAGTAAATGGCGATCATCCTATAGAGTATGGCAACTTTGGAGTAATATCTTCTAAGAACATACTTAATTTAGTGTAATGTTATTTTGATTTTTAATACAAGATCAATACAATAATCACCAAAAGACATTGTGATTTGAGTAAAAGAGATAGTAATGAAGAGAAAGCCCATATAGGAATATATAATTTAGTTTGCCCAATGAGAGGTCCAATAGGAGAATGCCCGAGAAGGAAGACCCACTCGGTAAGTGGGGTGGATCAGATCAAACCCGACATAGCAACCTAGATGATCATAGCCGTTGAGCTAAGACACATGGAAGCAGATGATAAAGCCAGTTAGGCATGATGTCATAAAGTATATAAGATAATCCATTATAAATACCCCAGCCATTAGTAGGAAAGGATATTAATTTCATTTACTTTAGACAACATTAGACCATACAATTACCTCCAGTTGAACTGTGATAGTTGCGATCTCAAATGTGGACCCCATAGTTAATTGTTTCCATGAAATAAATAAATTATTTGTATTTGGATTATCTCAAGTCACATTGTCAAAACATAACAAACGAATAATTATTATGACAAATCAGTTATTCCTCAACATTACGCAATTCAGACATTCACTTAGTTTCACCCAAATTTCATCATAGTCATGGATAGATTACTGAGGCTCAAACTAGTGACAATTGCCTTATGAAGACTCGATTTTGCTATGGTTACAGTATATTTCCTTAACCAAACCATTGTCTATGAGTCGCCAACTAATTTTTCAATAGGCATAGCTCCTCCCACTACCTGAGAACTTGTGGTTCATGTTCTATTTTGCTACCCTATGAGGGTTCTTTTTAGCCTTTTCTCATGGTACTAGTTCGCTATCGGTCGTGCAGGAGTATTTAGTCATGTAACTATGGATATTTTAAGAAAACACTCGATGCAAATCCGTGAATTATTGAATATGAGTACAACTAAGCTATTTATAGGAATCGATGGAAAAGAAGTACGATCCTTTCTGAATAGTCCTATTCTAATTGGGCTTCTATTCAGGAGCTTGCGGGCCCATTTCATGCTTTTTGGGATTCAAAATTGCTTTGAATTTTGGAAATCCATGGACCCGCAGGCGAAGTAGAGGTGAAATTGGAAGTTATATATGGAATTTTGGACAAAGTTTTCTCCCCAAATATTACAAGTGTTTTGAGGGTAGCCTTTTTTCTTTTAATCCCCATAATGCCCTCACAAGATTGGTATAATAACTATTCTGCCAATCTGAACTTATTCCGTTAGTACAATCACATTCAAAGCATTACAATAATGTGTAACGATCACTTAATCGTTGAATTTTATAATTATAATCATATATATAGTATATAATTAAAATTAAATTCTTCCAATTAACTATACGAAAAGTAATTGATCTGACATTACATTTACTCTAAAAAATATTTTCCCTGGTCCTTTCAAAAAAAAAAAAAAAAAAAAAGAAAGGAAGAAATAATTACTTTACTTTTTAAAATCTATTACATTCCCCAATACCACTCCGCACATTCCTCAAAAGTCCCTCTCAGAATAACAGTTTCTAAATGCTATTACCAAACCCCACAAACTATATATAAACATTATTTGGATTGAGGCAACTGGATAGTGACACTGATGAAATATTACTTGTGTAGGCGCATAAAGGAAGAAAATAAAATAAAATATAAAACAAGGATAAAACAAAAATAGAAAAAGTGTCTTTCTCAATTATTTCAAATTTCACCCTAGTCCTTCTCCATAATTATTGGCTTGAAATTCTATGTAAAGCCATTCTCAAGCATAATGAAGAACTTTAACAATCGAAAAGACAATGTACTCGTAACACTACGTTTAGTTTAAGAATTTTGACAAGTAAAAAATAAATAAAAATAAAATAAAAGTTTGAAATTTTAAATTTATTTTATTATTCAAAGAAAACATTAAAAAAAATAATGTGAGGAAAATGATTTTCAAATTAAGCTAGATTTTTCATCAAGTGATTTTTTCCTAAGTTATATTTTCCTTCAAGATTTTTTCTTTAATACTTTCCTACTAAATTAAAGAAACATGATTATTTTTTTCATCATTTTTCATTTTTCTTTTTCTCGCCAAATTCAAAAAATTCATGCTTGATCAGCATTTGAAGTAAACGTAGAGATTAGGAGTACCCTGGTGTTTGGGTGAGTTTATAAGCTCTTAAAAATATCTTATAAAATGTTTTAAAACCTCTAAAATATCATAAAGTGTTTGGTAAAATTTTTCAAAAAATATCTTCCTAGCCCAAAAAATAAGATTTTAGGAGCTTATAAGTTCTTTTTAGAAAAGTAATGAACTCCCAACTTATTTTTAAAGTCTTAACATGTACATTTATTTTTAATTATTTTAATTAAAACATTGTCATTACTAATATATTATAAATTAAAAGATTTTATTTTATCCAAACACTTTAACAACTTGTTTTTAAAATAAAATTTAACATCTTATAAGCTCCAAGAATATCTTATAATATGTTTTAAATAGGCTTAGCCAAACACCCTTAATATGTTACTTTGTATTTATGAAACAACCCAGGAGTGTCATTGGTCACCTTTTTCTTCCATCATCACAATTTTTGCAAAATCATCCCATTTATGGCATCAATCAAGGATCATTAAATAGTAAAAAATTATACTAACTTTTAATTAATCCTTGATATTTTACAAATCTATCTTTCATGTTTTTCAACATTTCACTCTTTTCAAAGTCATTTCTAACCAACCATTGCCTTTAGAAAATGGCCCATGACCTTTTCTCATGAAAACAACATTGAATGTGACAAATGAAAAACCTTAAATGTGATTGTGCCAATTAACGAGAAAAATTTATCAACAATCTAACCTTCTCCAAATCATATTCCATTTATAATTTTCCTTTTTTTTTTTTTTGAGAGATGCACCAAAGACGATCTAAATTTGATAACTTCCAGAACTCTTTAAATCACGTACCTCACTCTAACATTAACTCAATTAAATTACACTTAGTACTTATATCAGAAATTAACCATTTATTTGTTTTTACTTTTTTTACCTTCGCACACAATAAGAACTTTTTTGTACCTACTTGGATAATCCCTAGATTACTCATGGCTCCTCTTAAATGCAAGATGATGTTATGTCCATCTATGTCCTTCAATCCATCTTGCATAATAAAATTGACACTAAGATCATGTGAGCATATTGTAACATCCTTACCCACTCCCTTACCCTTATATCCAAAGACTAAATAAGAATCCCATTTCATGAATTTCAATAAATATTGTTCATGGGTATTTGATGAGAGCAAAGCCTTAATTTAATAGTTGTTGTTTATACTCAGCCTTAGCAATTTATTCGTGTCTATATTAATTTTGTTACTTGTTAGTTATGGTCTATTGCAACTTGTGACGAAATCACAAATACAATAAATAGAATCAATACAACAATAATAATGCATAGCATGTTTTTTCCAATCTGTACTTAACACAAGTATTAAAAGGCCTCTGTTGGACCACCCAACTGACCCATCCTTTTGTTCTTAGGATTAAACTTATTAAGTCCCAACACAACTTGTTTGAAAGGAGAAATTTAGAGGATATTTGGCATTACTTCTACTTTAAAAAAAAGTGATTTTTATGGAAAGAATTTGAAAAATTAGTTGTGAAAGCATATAACAAAAGTTGAGTGTGTAATTAAAAGGTAAAAAATTACTGGTGATGTTTGTTAAAAATTGATTTTCTATATTTTAAATTTTGAATTATAAAATGGGGATAATAAGTTATTTTCATAAAACCTTTTTAACTGAAAAGCAGAAGCTAAAAGCTAAGATTCTAACTGATTTTAGTATAAAAACATTTTTGCAAAAGTAGAAGTTACCGTATCAAATACTTTTCAGATCACTTTTAAGTAGCTAGAAGTTAAAGCTGTTGCCAAAAGTAATGTCAAACACCCTCTTAAAAAAATATATCTATCCATATTGAGAGTATATTTTTCTATCGCGTATCCACCACACAATAGTTCCAAATAAAGTTTACACACTACAACACAATATCAAAAACCTCCACTATCCATACAATGTATAAAGTGCAGGAGATACATGTACTTATTCTTTATAGTATGTTTTGATGTATTTTTCTTAAAATATCCATAATATTAACTTGATTGAATAATTATGCATGTTATACATTAAAAATATTAATCATATTTTAAATTTTTATAAATACACTAGTGCATTATATTTTAATATATAAGATATTTTACTTACTTTATCTATGCATATTTGATTAAGTGTGTAATAATAACTAATTAACTTTATGACCAGTATCTACACTCAATAAATCATAGCAATAATAAGACAAACGGAGTGGACCCAATTAAAACCTGCCCCCCGGAATCCATGGCAGTGACAGAATTACATAGGATTCTCTGCGACGACCCCACGTAGGCCCTCAATCCAATCAAAAGTCGACGTGGCCCACGTGGCCCCACTAACTGCGGTTATTCTATTCAAGTAACTGTTCCTCCAAAATTTTGGCGGGCAAATTCCACTTTCAAAATTCCATTTTCCGCACAACCAAAACCCTAGCCTGCCTTCTCTTACTTTCATTTTCCCTCCTCTTTTCCCTCCCTCACTCCCTCTCTGTGTCTCGCTGCGCGGTGTGTTTCTCATTTTTTTATTTTGTTGTTCAAGTGCTAGAAAATTTATTGGTTTGTTGGTGTCTTCTCAATGATTGTGCGGTGATTTCCAAGGTTTGTGGTCTTAATTTATTGTGAGGTTTGGTGTATTGGTGTTTTTTGGGATCAATTTTGTTGGGTTCTTAGTTTTGTTGGATTTTAGCTCGGATTTTTGGGTTCTAGGGGTTGTGTTGGCTAGTTCTTTTGTCTCTGTGTATTGTGAAGTTCAGTTTGTTGTTCCGTGGTGCCGGGGTTGCTTAGTTGTTTTCTCCCCTGGTCTTGTTTTTTATATGTAAAGGATTGATTTGCGTTGATTTATACTGTATGTGATGGTGAGTATTGGTGTATGGTGTTTGAAATTCTACCCTTTTTGTCTATGCACAATCCTACTCTGATTTTGTTAGGTTTTTGGATTTTTTTATGATTAATCTCGTGTAATTTTGTTTGTAACTTATTTCATTACAGAATAAAGTTTTCCACTTCGGAAGGAAGCAGCCTACGGCATGGGCAAAGTGTCTCCAAATGAAAGGCAATCAAAAAATGGGAGACAGAAAAGGCGATCAAAGAAGGCAAAAAATAAGTATTTGAAGCCTGGTGCTCTTGCCCAGCTTCGAAATAGCAAGGCATCGGCTTCTAAATCTTGTACTGATCTTGGAAAGAAAAGAGTTGCGGTTTTAGATGCGAAGCAGACAGGAGGTGACAATAACGAAATTCATCAAAGCATTAACATTGATAAAAGCCCCACGCTTCTATCGCCTGTTAGGTTCCAATTTGCTCCAGTACTTGGACCTGCTGATGTGTTCAGTCAGAGTAATCTACAGAGCACCCCGAAAACCCCTCGTGCTGAAGAACGTCACTCTGAGTCAAGGCTCGAATCACTCCCCACTGATTTACTGGTATTGAGAATTGTTGCCTTCAGCTTAAATATGCTATAGAAATTTGTTTTGTTGTAATCCGTTAAATGTTTGATATGATGTTTTGCACCACTGTATTTTGGGCTTGCCTTACTTTCTGTTTGTTGGCTGGGAGAAAACTAGCCAGTTTCTTTTATATTAGATTCTAAGATCATTTTGTTTGATTGTTAGTGGAGAAAAATCTGAAATACCTGATTTATTTCTGTTATGGCACGGCTGTACTTTGATGCACAAGCACGACCTACTTAACTAGATTCATATCCTGCTTAATAATAGGTTGGCTTATATCATAGCGGTTTTGCACATTAAACAGACTTTTCATTTGTGTATAAGTGAACTCTTGCAATCACTTTTTAACTTGCTCTTGATAATTGGTTATACGCATTTTGAAGGGGCATGTTTTAAGCTTGCATGGTTGATGAAATAGGATTGTTTGTTGTGTGATGAACTTTAGAGGGACATTTATCCTTGTCTCTGCAATTACAGTAGAAGACATCCACTGATCTGTAATTCTGGCATATTCTCTTAGCACTCTTTCTCCTTTGGGTTATGAGTTGCTACTGAGTGATTGTTAACAGACTTATCTAGACCCCAACCTTCTCACAACCAAAAACCAACAAATGAACAAGGTGATATATTGGAACTCTTTCCTGCTTCAAGGTTTTTTCGTTGTCACTGTCTAGTGATCCTTGACTATACAAGAACATAGAAATGGAAAAAGGAAATGGCAGATAGACAGTCGTACCTCTCTCTCTCTCACTAAATGTGGCAGAATTAGTTTGTTTGTGGACGCTATATACAGTATGGTGTTTACCTGCCCTTACTGAGCCTATCTATCATTTGTAAATTCTGACTTCCTTCTCCTGATTGTATGATTTACATCTGATTAATTCATTTGTATCATCAAGGTAAAAATTCTTTGCCACCTGCACCATGATCAGCTCAGATCAGTTTTCCATGTCTCACAGAAAATCAGGAAGGCTGTAAGTTTTCGTACACCGCAACTCTTTTTTCTGCATGGCTTTAGTTGTGTGAAGAAAAATGATGGGAACTATTTTTTTATGCTTTTCAAAGGTTATTATAGCAAGACAGTTCCACTTTAATTACACTACTCCAGATAGAACAAGGCAAGAGATGCTCAATACAATGACTCCACTGCCAACTGATCACTGGCCTTTTACAAGGTAAACATCCCAAATCCCATCATGAAATCTGTGATATATTTCAAACGCTTTGTATAATACAGAACCACTTGCAGCAAGAGAGGTGGAAAAGGGGTTCGGATCGCAAGCCCCCACACACCAAAGGCACCTAAACATGGACCTCGTCCCCCTTCTCGCTTAAAGTTCACCGAGATGCGGCAAATTGCAGCTGTTCTCTTCCAGGAGTCTTCATTTTCTTCCAAGTGTTTGGTGCCATCAGTTCTGCAGAAGCCCATCTGCAAATCACTGGCTTCGAATAGAGTCCTGTTCTATGAGGATGAACTTTGCCAGGCTGTTGCTCAAAACAAACTTCGTTGATTTTAGTGTGGTTTCTTTCTGATAATTTGTTTCATATGTATATAGCAAGTCCTACTTTCTTTGAAACAGTAGCAGGAGAGTTCAGGCAGACAGGGTGTAGTTTTGTAGTTATGTTGCGGCCACTGGTGGGAATCTAGGGTTTATGTAATAGGATTAGAAGAGAAGTTTTGGATGGTTTTTGATTGAATAATGTATTATACTCGTCTTTTGTACAGTTCCGTAATCAAGACGTGCTGGCTTTCAGTGAAGGATGCTTTCTTCTGTATCTTTTACATTATATTTTGTGTATTCAGTGTTAGGATTTTTGTGAGGAAAAGAAATGAAAATGGTAAGGAATGCAATTTTTTACTTGTACAGATAGGATGGAAGATATTAGGGGTGTTCGGACCGAACAGAACCGTTTGCGAAACTGGATATTGAACTGTTTGTATATGGTTCAGTTTCAGTTAAAGCGAACCAACACCAGTTCCGTAAAATAGTTCTTTTTTATTTTTTCCCTAAGGAAATTAGTAAACGGAAAGAATAACATACAAAACGGAAAGAAATTAAAGTGTACAGGCCATGATGGTGCTTAACTTGGAAAATTGAGGTGGGTTTCAGGATCCTTTTTTATTTTCTGCCAGAGTGCGTCTATGTTGCTGCATGTGCGAGTATTTGCACGAAACCTATCAATAATGAATTACCCAAAATCTAAGTTGTTCAGGTTTAAGTTGACATGTTTCCCTTCCATTATTTCTACTACAATATTTTTTAACATTATTTAAAACGGTAAGATAATCTGTATTATTGCAAAAGAAAATACCCTTCGTATTTTTCCGATCTTCATATGTTCCCTCATTTTAGCGCTGCACACGTCTAACAAGTCAAAATACTTTTATGAAATAATGATTTAAGCTGCATGACAATACTAAAACCAAACAGATGGAGCATGTTAAAATTTAAAAATTAGAAAACATAGCAGTACCCTCTTTTTCTGCGATAATACAAGATAAATACACCTTACCTTCATTTAAAATCAACATTATCCCCGAAAATTCATTCCCCACTTTCGAATGATTAAGTTCCAAATTTCTAAAATGTCGAGGCAAAAGCGATTTTATTATGTCACGCAATGCTTTAGAGTACCAAGAACATATGCTTTTGGGAATAATCATATTTAAAAAATGAAAATCCTCTTTGTTTATATCTTTCCTCTCATCTTTTTTCTTTTTGTCTCTCTCGATTCCTTAACTTTCTCATTGCAAAACAATACTGTGAGAAATAAGGGATGTCAGAAATTTGAAATGTAATGACATTTTTAGAACCAACATCTCGTGCAGTCCCTATGCACTGTAATACAAAAAAAGAGTAGCAGCAGCAATAAATTGAACCACGTAGTTATAGCTACATAAACTGTAAAGAAATAGTAACGACATATTAAGATACTGTATAAAAGCACAGTAAAATGCCCACAGAAAGTATTTTAAGAAGTTTAAATAAAAATATATCACAAGGCAGGCTGTGATTTATCTACAATAGTATAGTCGTATAGACATATAAAGTAAAAGCCAAACAATGCAGGCAATTAAATCTTCAATTAACCAAGTAGTATCATACACTCACAAAACCCTTGATTTGAGAATAGAAATTAAACCATCCATCAGAAGGCCTTACATAAAGCGCCATGTGCTCATCCTTCAACGTAACAATCAAAAGCACTCCAGGAGAACTAGTTAAGCCCCATTTACAATGATTCACAATGCCGATAGGTTTAAAATTCTATACATGCACGTTGAAACTCACAAATGGATTATAAGTTATGAACCAAATGAAGCATCTATACGATCAGGTATGCATGAATGTGACGCCAGTAGGACAACTGTCAATGAGCACTGACAAGGAATGGGTGCTGGCACACACTGCATTCTATGGTTTCAGAACCAGATGCGGGAACCTGGACCTGCATGTGAGATGGCACGAACTTCAATACATGAAGTGTTATTCTACCCGTTGCGTCCTCAAATCAAATGCTACTCTAAAGGTCACAAGTACAGAAGGAAAAGGAGAAGCTACATAGAAACAATAGAACAGAACCTGTAAATGGACTGTGCAGGTTGGACAGGCAACTTCTCTCATTCTTGTGCCAGAGGCTTCAGGCTTCACTCCTACAAATATGACATTGCTTTAGCCAACAAACAGTAGATTACCAAACAGGAATGTTGATATATGAAGCATGGTTAAGGATTGAATGTTTTCATCACGCATAATTACCTGTCCTGCGCTTTCTGTCCATCTCCTCCTGTAACAGAAAACATTAACCACATGGTACGTTATTCATCCAGAAAGTAAGATTACAACTTGGGGCCACCATTACTTGAAAATGAAAACAAGAATGATCCATTCATAATGATCTCTTACTGATCCCATGCCTCAAAATAGTAGAATGCATCAAATTTACAGAAATCAACAGCTATTATTATGATGACATATACTGAACACATACTTAAGAAACATGAATAAAGGAAATCTAGCAAGACCTTCAGCTTAACACAGCTGGGGCACTGACACGCATCTTGTATACCTACCAACCAATTTCACCCTAAATAACTTGTAAGGTGCTAAAATTATGAGAACCTACAAAGTTCTTAGCAAACAAGAAAACAACTTTAGAAAAAGCTACTAGTTTCTCGTCCAAATTGGGTGCAAAAACGCCAGCCAAGAATGATAAAATCTCCTTAATTAATGTGATCAAAAGATTATACAGAATTAAAATAGTTGGGGCTGGAGAAAAGTATATGACTGTAGCAAGAATAAAATGGCAGTAGTAACCAGGCATCACAAAATGATGCGTAAAGACTAACAACATTAAGGGGATTTTAGAGGACAATCACAGATTACGTTAACAATTCACCAGTTACACAGAAAATCTACTTTCACAGGGGACGCATGCAAACGGGAATGCGAATGCAGGCATGTTAGATAACTTTGATGCTGATTCATCTGAAGAAGGTTAAGAACATGGGTACATGCAGTAAATGAAATACTAAAACTCAGAATCAAGTTCATACGATAGAACGAGGGGAACTGTACGAGGCAAAGGACTGTCGATTGTTATTTCTAGACAGAGGAGAACCCTTCTTAAATTTCTTGTTAGGACAAATTCTTCGCATTTTAGCTTGCAGTAATTCAGATGGTTTCTATAATGTGTCAAATGGGAAATTGCACGTTAATACACGAGATGCAATTAACCCTTCTGATTTCTGCAGCTACGTTCTGGTTGATAGTCAAAAAGCAAATGGTTATAGAGAGAAAAAGTTGTCCTGATAAACTTACACAGAAAACGAACCTTGTACGCTTACTCCAGCTTAAGTTGAAATATAAAATCGCTCACATACGGCAGTGGTGAATATCTAGTAGCTATTCTAAAGCTTCAAAAGCTAGAAAGTAAACTGAACTCAGTTCCTCCTCATGCCATGACTGTGTCTACAATCTCTTCCAATAATTGGATGCAAATTTTCAGAAAATTGAATGTTCTCAAGGGAAATTTCTTAGTTCTCATATTTTTACTCAATCTGACAATCACTCTCAAGTGGTCCACTTGCCGGTATTTCATAATTTTTTATGTCCAAATAAAATGTCCCTGTTGTATCAGCTGCTTGTAATTGGTGGAGATTTCAGTTTTTTTAGCAGTAGATTAGAATTTTCTCACCAGACTCAGGTCCTCGGACTGTGTCATGGAGCCAACAGAGTTTCATCTTGTATTGAGATGGACTGCATTTTTCCATATCTTTAGTAAAACTTGACGAATTCATATTGAATTGGCATAGTTTTTGAGGATAGTTCATGTAGTGTTTGGAAAAATCTTTGCGGGATAACATTGTAACTTTCCACACAGAAAAGATACTAACATTTTTGGTCAAAGTATGGGGAGAAAAACTAAGGCAGAAAGAAATGATGGATTTACACATAAAACACTTCTGTTCCCAAAGTCTGTCGTAACAAAAAACATCTAACACCCCGCACACCACAAACAAAATAACAAGAAGCATCAGTAGACTCAGCACTGGTTCCCTGTAGTATTCAGTAGTAGAACTGGTCAATGTAAACATCCCAATTAGTTTGAGCTAGAGATTAAAATGGACAAGCTCTTGCTGCCAAACAGTTCCAATAAGCTAGCCCAATTAGCCATTTTGCCTGGTTTAAAATGCAGTAATAACCCACAGTTGCATTTAACAATGATTGGGCCAAGCAAACCTTGTGTCTAAAGACTTTACTTTTTTATCATATCTCACCTATATGAAGGGTTCCCCTAAGCTTAGGAATATCGATATATAGTGGAAACTAATTTGATCAGGGAACTCAACTTATGCATTCTGCATTACCTGAAGCTTTCTAGCAAGATCCTCATGACTCTGCAACCCAGCAACTCTACCAGGTGCTACCTTATTGCTCAGCCTCTGTGTTACTTCTGCCTGCAACCAAATTAAAAAATAAAGATTAAAATAAAAATAAATAATTAAATAAATGAAAAAGCCTCCTTACAAGCTATATGCTATATGTACTAGTTTCAGCAACCTTGATATAAACACAACGTATTGTAGTGAAGAAGCAACTGAAACCAGCACTATTCTTCCACTCTCAAAAAGAAAAATAATGCAAAAGAAAGTAACAAAAGCAAACAGAGATATAGGTAAGGAGTGTATATCATCAGTTGAAACAAATTAGCAATGCAGCGGAATGCATTCAGATACTGCAAACAAAGAAACCCCAATGCATCAGATAATGATAATTCAGAACATTCTTACAAGTGAACTATGTTCGAAGTGTAAACTCCAAATGCATCAATTCTTATATTCCGTGATAATTTTCTATCTGCAGCAGTCTGTTGACCTTACTTAGATACTTATATTTGACTCAGGAAGGAAGCTGGACACTACAAAATTTGACTTTTTGTGGAATAGAGTATAAAAAGGGCAAAGCAAAATTGGAATAATGCCTAAAATTTTTGCCATCTTCAGACTACATTACATACATGGCATCCAAGCCATTTGACCCAACTTACAATTAGTTCGTTTCTAGATGCAGATATTAGATAGCAATACACATCATGATCATCCTTCACCTCATTGAGGACAGGATGTTGTGCCGTCGATGTTGCTTGCAGATAAAAAGCTTTTTTGTTTTTGTTGGTGCCCCAGGGGGGGTGGGTGGAGGAAGCAAAAGTATAAAAGATTTCCATACTTCATGACGTAAAAGGATACTACATATAACTTCAAAAAGCTTCCACCAGTGCATGCACATTTAAGCTTGGTAAAATTATAAGCATAACCTAGCATAGAGTATGACGGCATAAGGCTGAGGTGGTGAGGCAATTAAGAGTTAAGAATCAGCGAGTGAGAGAAAACTCTCGAACAGTGAGGTATTTAATTATCAGTTTTATAATAGTAAACAACATATAAGTCTATAAGTTAAAAGGTACTAGATATGCTAGAACATAAATAAAGCATAAAAACAAATAAATTAATTGAAAGATAATCAATCGGTTTCAGGTTTTGAAAGTATGAAATATCACGTTACAAAGCCCAAAATTAGCAAAACATAGTTTGAATTCACCAAAGAACAAAGCTAAAATTAGTCCATCAGCAGTCAATTTGAGTATATTTTGGGCAAAAGAATTGATCATTTCTTCTCAAATTTCACAATGCGAAGCACTTCCTCACCTTAATGAAATGATAAATCATAAAGCCTAAGAAAGTGATCACCCTAACTAGATGTCATAGCTTAACAGCAGGAAATTGGTGAGCCATGGGCACTGAACAGCAAGTTCAGGAAATATTTTGCATTAAACACTTTAGCACCAGATGAAGTTTTACTTCTGACATTTTTCTACCTAACATTTCTGTGACAGTGGAAATCATGAAAACCATAGAACCCTACACTGGGGTCTGGGGATTAACAATACAATTCCACATCCATTACAGAAGGTACCCAGATAAAACTACTCAAACTGTTACTAGCACAAGCAGTCCACAATAAACATATTGCGATCATGAGCTTCATCAGTAGATAATTTCATTTAACTTCATACTAGTTTGCTTAGCATCCTTTAACTTAGAAATATTTCAATTTTATTACCATCACAATGATGTACTACTCACTGCAGCCGAGAAGCTGCACAAGCAATAGCATTTCACTGCTTATATGGAAAGGCACATCAACTATCTCATGCAGAAAACCCAATTCATATTGTTTAGAATTAAAGAAAAAGAAAATTAAAACTTGGTATACAATGGTGCACACCATGCATCGGTCACAAACTCGAACTGGTTGAGCATTCTCATCTGCAGTAAGGGCGATTCTCCCTTGTGTGCACTTGTCGCAGAAAATATCCCCACAGTTTCGGCAGTGATGCTGAAGACATGCACAAAAATGAATGAGGCAACCCAATAAGAAATGGATATTAAGCTCAGGGATGCAGACAACAAAAGCACCAACGAAGAGTGAACAGAAAGGAAAACCTTCTGGCAGACTACATAATCTCGCAGAGAAATTTCTAGAACAATTTTATTTTAAAAATTAACTTTGAATCATATTATATTAATGTGTTATAGGATTATGGGTTTCTTTTTATTTCTCCAAATTCTGCAACTAGATGATTTAAATTATGTGTCTGCTTAGGGGGGCATCATATCTTACTTCAAAGACATCTGTTTAAGCTGACCAAGTAATTTCATGAACATTCAAATAAAACAGGGGATATAGGGACCTGCTAGAGCAATTTGTTTGCATCTGCATAGGAGATATACGTTGACACTTGACGGTTTTATAACTTTTACTGTATTTGCACTGCGACTGATGCAGTAATGTGCAAACACCAGGAATCTAGGGATCAAGACCAATTTTAATTCATATGTTTTTCCAAATTTTTCAGTCCCAATCATTGTCCCTACCAAACCACAATCGCTACAGTATTCTTACACACTAAGCCAAGATGGTGAAAATTTACGAGTACCACAATAAAACCAAATGCTAACCTTTCGATTAAAAGCACTAAAATCTGATCTGCAAGCTGTGCACTTGGTTACTGCTTCATCTGGAACCTAAAAGACATAAGTAAAACAGTTATACTGGCAGATATAGAATAGAAAGTTTGAGTTGCACAAACCAAAAAATCTGTGACAACTAAACCAATGCAAATGTTTCTAACCCAGTGATCCTTCTCTTCATTGGGTGGCTTTATCAAATTCATCCAATCGATAAGGCCTTTCTTCTTCTCTACCGATTGCTCAGTCCCCTTGACTAGATCTGAAGAGTTATTGCTTGAACCAATCTCCTTGGACTGATCAGAAAAGACAAAGACGCAGTTACAATAACATCCATTTAAGAAAAATACGTTCATGTAGAATTTAGTAACTAATTCAATCAATACATCATCCGAATATCATATTAAACCCTAATGATTTCCTTCATGCAGTATGCACCTACAAGTTCCTTAGAAGACAGGTTATAGGTTCTCTATGTTCGATATCATGAATATATTAGAGAAAGTGATCTCGAAATTTATAAGAATCCCCACCCTGGACAAAAACTCCAGAGAAATTTAAGACCAAGTAAATATTAAAACAAGTGGACAATCTTATTGTGCATAATCCATTAAGAAGAATAACTCCAGAAAACTTCTACAAAGTTTCTAAGTGATATTACGTTTTACCGTGCTTACTTAAATCTTGACTCTTGTGCAACGTCAAATTAGATCTCAGAAGGGGCAGACCATTTAAATCTATCAAGATGGCCTTAGTTTGCAAGTTTTGAAAGCAATTTAAATGGCCCACTAAGACCAAGACAAACAAAAAATGGTGTGTATATGAGTGGGGGGTGGGGGCATATTTGCACGATTAGAAATGCACAAAAAAGCTCCTCAAAGTATTAACACAACATAAATAGAATTCAGGACTTCCAAACACATGGTCTCAATATCTGATGTTTCTATGTGCATGATGTGTTTGAAAGACATGATCAACACTGCCAGAGAGATGAAATCTTTCAGACAAAACCCTCTCAGAGAACCACTGTTTCAAGGTGGCATTTGGAGGAAAAACGAATGTAAAATCATCTGCATATCACACAGACACTTCATTAAATCCAAAAGTGCATAACGATAAATGGCACAGTGGTGCCTCAGAATGTGGAAATGTAATCAGAAGCACTTATTTTACAATAACAAATATTAGTATAAGAAAGGAATCTGGGGCATTCCTTAGGGCTTGTGTACATTGCATATCATAGATTTTCCAGATCTCAGTAGCTAGGAAGGACACTGAGTACTCAGCTAATGAATAAAGCACGAAATGAAGCAATGGCAAGCGTCAGATACATCTAACATACAGACTACACAGCAAATAGTAGTAGTTTTATTCAGAACTAGTGCTTTGGTATTAACATCAGAATCCTGCTAGCTACCCTGACCATTCTACATTAAAGGCCAAGAAAAAACAAAGATAAGAGGTAGTGTTAGATTCCCAATCTATCTTACAACCTAATACAATATTGACATAGTGAGTATGTTGCATGCATGCAGAATCAATAAGGAGGCCATTCACCACTTGCAGGAAAGAATCTAATAAGCGAAGACATAAAACAGCTGGAAAAATCCCAACCTGTATGCTTGCTGCTGTCACTGTGTCCAGGATATTGTTCGTGGTGTAACTATTTGATTTCAGCCTGATCCGTCTTGGTTGTGGATCAACACTTGTTTTGGCCCAAAAAGCAAAGATATATGAATCTAACACCTGGATAGTAAAGGATATGACCAAATAAAATCTGTCACACAAGAAACCAAAAATGCATTGAACTTTGATATGCATTATTCACAAACTTACCTCCCATCTAGTCACTGTATCAAGTGGATATATTTTTAACATCCGACTAGTTGCTGGATCCAAAATGCGTATCCCATCTAGGCCAACCTAAATCAATTTAAACTCATACATAAATAGATGCCATGACGGAATTACCAAAACAGTCATTCCAGAAAGGAAGCTTCAGGAATCATCAATAACCAATGGAATGCACATCAATTAGTAGTGGACACAATTACCACGTTTGTTCTCACCATAAAATGCTCTACAGTATTAGAAGAAATTAAGCACCGCCACCACTGTAAACTGATACGTTGCAATCACTAAAATTGACACTCGGCATACACAATTTTAATCTATAACTGAACGTTGCAATCACTAAAATTGACACTCGGCATGCACAATTTTTATCTATAACTGAACAGCTATACCAAGCAACAACACATTCAATGTCCAAACACTAAATCATGCAAAACATAATATTCGTCAAACAGCATCGGACCAACCTGACAAAGTACATCCATATCAGTCTGACCGAAACCTTCAGACAACAGCTTGACGCGAAACTTCTGAATACCACTCCTAACATCCTCCGAGACTTCTGCCTTTGGAACCGCCTTGACAATCTTAGGCGACGAATTGCGAAATCTACTCTGCTCTTTTCCTCCACCAACACCAATTGGCCTCCCATAATCATCAAACAACACGCCGCCGCCACTTCCGGCGGAGTCTGACGATCGGCCTCCTTTCCCACCATAAGAAGACTCCACCCGACCAGCATTATATTTGTAAACCCCA
>JACFYI010002927.1:1400900-1414947 GCA_014898755.1 Handroanthus guayacan | reverse complement strand
TTCAAATTTTTTAAGTTGACGGACAATTTTGCCCTTCACAAAAAGCAAATAGATATAAATTGCAATTACACCCCCTGTGTTATTCATAATTAGCAAAAAACTCCTTTTATTCAAAAAACACCAAAATCCATCAAGAATCAATAATTGTATTTTTTTCCCTTTTTTCACCTGAGAAATAAACAAGAGAATTGCATGAAGAACACGTTATGGAATGGCGTGTTTGTGTTCTCCATAGGAAGATGGATATGAAAAGAGGGTTCTTGAATAGGATTGAATGGAGATGATCGAAAATGCATTTGGTGGTGCAGAAAGTGAAAAAAAATATTTTATCAGATTTTTCCTAAATGGGTTTCACTTCACATTTTTTATTTTCTGAAAATTTTTGTAAGATGGAGAATATTTAAGGAGAGAGAGCTGTGGGACTGTCAATAGGTATTCGAAAATTCGATTACTGTTTGCATTCGTATTTATTTATACTAGATATTATTCGTATCCGTTTAAAGCGGATATTATCCGTATTCGATTAGGGGATATCTGATTGTAAATGAATACGAATATAATAATTATGTATTCGATCCGTTTAATATCCTCTTCGAATACATATTCGTTTGATATATCCGTTTATATATTTAATTATATCGGTTATTCATATGAAATAAATAATATTTAAAATGTTACTATATATAAGATATTTTTTGAATAAATTCACGTATTTTACATATATTAAATAATATTTTAAAAAAATTATACATATTACATTATTGTAAATAATATATTTTAACATTTTTTAATGTATTTAAACATTATATATAATTAGATTACGGACTTTTAGTTTTTTTTATCTTACAAATTGTATTTGTTGGTCTTGTTAAATTGATTAACCAATCGGATATGGATATGGATATGAATATCCCAAAAATATATTTTAATAATGAGCATGAAAAATAACATTTAGATATGGATATGGACACAATTCGAATAATTATAATCGAGTATACATATTCAAAAAAACATAAAACTATAAGCGGATACGGATATATCCAAATTCGTTTAATATCCGCCGGATACAGATACAGATATTATTTTTTAATATCCGCCAGAAAATGAATAGGATATTCGTATCCGATTATCGGATACGAATATAAAAATAGTATATTCGATTCGTTTAATATCCGTTTCCACCCCCAGAGAGAAGAAAGAGAAAATGGAGAATTTTGTGAATAAACGAAGAAAATAAGATGGAGAAGAATGTTTGAGAGTATTTGGGTCAATTCATTCGAATTTTTCAAGTCTCAGTCGCATAATAGGGGCATGTGAGCTAACTGTAGAAAAGTGATAAGGGGTTTTAAGCTATTAAAAAAAACACAAAGGGGGTTTTGGCTAATTATGAATAACACAGGGGGTGTAATTGCAATTTACCCGTTAAAAGGGTATTTAAGTCATTGCATTTCATTTTTTAAAGGCCCACTCTCATTAGCAGGGGCGTGTATTACACTGCCCACAAATTGGACCTGTTGTGCTAATTATTGAAAAGTGAGAGGGGTTTTAAGTTATTAAAAATAACACGAGGGGGTATTTGCTAATTATGAATATCACAGGGGGTGTAATTGCAATTTACCCTTTTATGTAGTGGTAAAGTGGGTACACGATGTTACGAGTCAAGTTTTGAATGTGGTCCTTGATACGAGTGTAAATGGTTTGTAAATTTAAGAAAAGTTACAGATTTTGCTACGAGTTAAGTTCGAGTGTATTTCTTGATATGAGTATAAATAGTATGTAAATTTGAAAAAAGTTATAGATTTTGATCCCCTATGATATTATTAATTCAAATTTGTCCCATTATGATTTGATGTAATAAACTTTGTTCTTCGTAATGTAAATTTTAGAGTTAGTCCGTATTGTTAATCATTCATACAAGACTAAAGGAAATGGTACCAACGGTCCCACATTGCACGTGGCTTGACAGGAAGGAAAATTGGTGATCCTTGATATTAGTGTAACAAATTTTGTACCTCATGTTTTAAATTTCAGACTCATTTAGATCATGCCATTAGTCTTCGACAAATGGTTAAAAGCGTGAACTGAATATTATAAAATTTGAAGCATAAAGAACGAAATTTGTTACACTAAATAATTGGAGATGAAATCTGAATTGGTAATAGTATAAAGAGACGAAATTTATTACAGTAGATAAATAATTTTCCCGTAAATTTAAATCTGGGCATACTCTTAGGGTTAAGTTGTAAATATTTTAAAAAATGAAAATCTTATTAGTGTGCTCCAAAAGCCCACTTATTCGCATATTGGAACCCCAACAAAACCATCAACTTTTGAACTTAGCTTGAAAATCTATTGCAGAGTGCTGCCGATCAAGTTTTAAGAAGAATAAAGTGGCAATAAGGTCCAAAGCGTGATCATTTCCTCTAAGTAGACGTGATATAACAATACCGCAAGATGCACACTATATACTACCTGTGTATATAATAATAATAATAATAATAAATTAATTTATAGATATTAAGGATGTATATACACTTAGTTTGTGTATATTTAATAATTAAAATATGATCAGTATATTCACTGTGATTCATAAGAGACAAGTTGACCTTTTAGTGGGTTTTGGGTAGTTATTAGACTGATTTAGAGGGTGTTTGACATTACTTCTACTTTAAAAAGAAGTGATTTTCACGTAGAAAAGTTGAACAGTCAGTTGTAAAAGTTAGTAGTAAAAGTTGATAGTGTTTGTCATTAAAAGCTAAAATTTACTAAGAAATTATTGGCGGTACTTGCAGAAAAAAGTGATTTTTCATATATATGATTATATTTTTAAATTTTAAATTATGAAAATAAAGATACGGAATTATTTTTATAAATTTTTTTAATTGAAAAGCAGAAGTTAGAATCTAAAAGCACCATAGGAAGTGCTTTTAGATTTTAGCTGATTTTAGCCTAAAATCACTTTTATAAAAGCAGAAGTTATCTTACCAAACACTCTCAAAATCACTTTTTAGTAGCTAGAAATTAAAAGCTTTTCCCAAAAGCAATGCCAAACACCCTCTTAGTATTACGGGACATATTAAGAACACTCAATGAAAATATATCACTCAGGGTCTAGCAGTGCTACATAAACAATATTTATAAATAATTTCTCATTTTAATTAATCCTTCTGCTGAGGAGGCCTTGTCCTATTGCCTAAGTGAAGGTTTCCTGATTCTAAAGGTCATCAGTTTGATTCACACGATTGCATTGAGCTGTTTTGCTACTATCTTAAATTTTTATTGATGTATGAATATAGTATTAATTGAATGCATTAATCACTTTTCTTAGAAAAACAAATTAATAACTCTTTTCTTTTTTATAAATGAAAAAAAAAAGTTATTGATATTGAGAACCCATATTTTACTTGCATGCACTTCATTGTCAAATTCATTTTTAGAAGAAACCATTCCTGCCCCCGTTAGTTGGGAATTTGTAGTTTGTTTATTCCTCTAATAGGCCATGTATACTTAGTTTGATTGTCTAAACCCGCTATAACCAAATATTCATTAACTAATATTTACTTCAATTGATTTATTTATTTATTTATTTTTTTCAAAGAGAGTTTAATTTGAAGGTTTAAGGCCTGTTTTTAATTACCCAACCCGAGTTTAAGGGATAACTCAAGTTGGGTAATTGAAAACAGGCCTTTAAATCTTTTTTCAACTCTTTCTTAGGGGTATATATTTTTGAAGTTGGAATAATACGAGTGTTTATTTGGTAATTTATTGAGTTAACGTAAAAAACAAAAAAAAAATGTTTACACTCTGGTTGGCATTCGAGGGTTTAGCAATTAATTTTGATAAATTACACTATTATTACAACTGATACACAAATTTACATAGCTTTGATCGACCATTCTCCATTCCCCATAAATAATAAGGGTTTTTCCTGTGTTTAGACACTTAAACCTACATCAAGTTAAACCAATCAAACAAATACCTACACAAACAAAGATAATTTAACCAACTTAAAACACCAGAGTGTAAACATTTTTTTTTCTTTTTACGTTAACTCAATAAATTATCAAATAAACACTCGTATTATTCCAACTTAAAAAATATACAACCCCAAGAAATAGTTGATAATTCGCTTACATGGAAATTTTGTATTGATTCCTTAATAAAAACAAAATCCGATTTCCCAACCTTTACACCTGCCACGTCTGAGGCTCACAAGCCCAGTGGACATTAGCATTCATGCGTAGAAGCCCATCTCATGCAATTCAAAATTGAAGGACAAACTTGTTCAAAATATACCCTTGATTGCCCATGAATCTCTTAACAAAGTTTACAAGATAGCAACTTTCTTTTGTCTAACTTTTTAATTCATGTTAATTGAGGCATCACATTGACCTCTCATTCAAAACGTGACATCCTCATTTCGATATGATATAATCCAAAATCGATCACCGAACATCATATGTGGCATTTTGAACTAAACATTGTAATCGTCCTTTTAAACTTTTCTTCGAAGAATAAAAATTAAAAAAAAGAAATCACTCTGCTAAGAACGTCTACACTAGTATCACTTAAAAACACAACCAAATTCAGTATTTTTATACAATAGGAGTATCATCACACGAAATATGCAATATCTTCTTCGGGTCTCAACAAAGAAGTACAACCTCTACACATCATCCTCAGTCTGCATCACTTATTTTCTGTGAGTCCCCACGCTCATATACCCAAAATATTTGTACAGGAAATAAATCAAGAAAAGAGAATCCCGTCGTAATTCCCTAGATAAAGGGCAATAAACCAGGGGAAAAAAAAGTAGTAAAACAATTGAATCCTACAAGGACAAGACTGCGTTAAGTATCATGTTGTAAGAACATCCGGTATAGTAGGACAATGAGCCCCAAGAACTCTGCCCCCAGTATCTGGGAAGTTTTCATGTCCTGGCATGGGAGTCACATTGCCATCGGCATCGACTGATACAGGATACTTGAGAAGATGACCTTGTAATAACGTAAATTCATCGTTTGTATACCTTTTCCAATTATCTTCACCAACCTCATTCACTCTCTTCACACACTCTAATGTCTCTGGCTCGTTAAAGCATTTTTCAACCGTTCCAAGGTGTTCGGCCCAGAGGGACATTCTATAACCGTGAACCTGCAAATACAAGAATAATAGTTTGGACAACAAAGTAGAGAAGCCAAATGCTGGGTCAAACTTTGACTAAGGTCATGCAGTAAATTCTTGGGATAACTACTATTAACCCTATGATTTGACCTAATTACAATAACACCTCCATGTGATTTGGAAAATTACAATGACACCCCTACCTTAGCTCGGCTAATGGAAACTTAACGGAGTATAGATGTTATTGTAATTTTCCACACTACAGCTAGCCCTCTTCTGTCAGCCAAACTAATGTGAGAGGTTGTGGTAGAGGTGTTATTGTAATTCCAAACTACAATAATGTTATTGTACTTAGGCGAAAACCTCAGGGGTGTTTGGGTAATTACCCCTAAATTTCACTTCGAAGTTGGAATTTCTCCATTTGATGTAGTCCCTGTTATTTTAGGGGTTTACTGATAGGTATGTGCTTTACAACAGCATTCATCTGCATTAAAATTTTCTTTCAAAACCAGTTGTCATCATTAACTTTGGTCAAAACTGAGGATGTCCAGGAAATGACAAGTTTTAAAGGTTTCACAATCTTCAAATGAGAAGTTTCCTTACAACGTTAATGAAGTTTCGCGAGATGACCAGACAACAATAAGAGGCAGTGCCTGATCTCACAACTTTGTTAAAATTCTAGAAGGAAGATAAAAATATGTGGAAGTAAACAAACCTGGCCACGTGGATGTTGCTGCTTCTTTGCCCAAGTATGATGAGGCTGATATGCACCCATTGCTATCTCTGTGTCTTTTGTGCCAGCCATCGATCTTTGATTTATATTGGCAGATCCTATTATTACATACTCATCATCCACCACCATTCCTTTAGCATGCACATAAATCATGAAGCGCTGAAACTTTTGAGAGTCTGAAATCTGATTGGACATTTCCAATGAAATTATCTTCTTGCATTCCAGATCATTCTAATATTCATGCATCTAAGTGACACAATGATTCCCTTCCTACTAATCGTGGTTTGGGAAATCATTTATCACGTCATGACTATATGTATATGCATATCAAGTTATACGGTTATCCTAAACACAGGAAAAGATAAGTCATGTTGTAGGACAATTACCTTATCCGCAGCTCCAGAGACCTCGGCAGCGGTACCTGTAATTGATTCCCGGTTGCCAAGACAGTAGAAATTCAAGTAGTCAAGTGGATGTGAATCCAATTGCATTGCTTTGATCTCCTTCGCAATAAGTTGATACATCATCTGCATCGTTTGGCCCTATTGAATGGAAAGACACATGAAAGAACATGAAGTTCCAATATACAATGACATATAACTCTTGTCAAGTGTTCCATTATTTACATCAAGAGAATTGAAGGTAGATTACCTGCCAGAAAAGGATTTCTTGCATAACATTGTCTTTGGGATTGCCTTCAGGCCACATTGGTATGACAACATACACAGCAAATCTCTCATTAGCTCTTATTTTACTAGCAATTTTCATTGCCAATTCCATAGGGATTAGATGATCAGCTCCTGCCATTTTGTGAAAAAAGTGACTTCAACCTCCATCCAATTTAAAAGAGAAAATATCACTACATGTTGGTGACCAAGCACATAGAAAGAGGTCAAGTGGAAGAGAAAATATTCTTCATAATCTGAGTACAAAATAAGCAGTCAAATCATTAAACTACTGGGTGACATTAAGAAAGCTCACATAGGCATCTTCCAGTAGCATGCATTTAACTAAATCAATTCAAATTGACACCGCATAACTGAATAGAGCATAATCTTTAAGGATACTTACCTCACCGCACCATGAGGTTCAGCCTAAATACAGAAACATCCTTTGTAGTTAAAGAAATTATAGTAATACACCCTACCTTTAGACTAACAGGTGGTCAACTTGCACTATGTCAGTCTATATGTTAGATTTTCAAAGCGTTATTGTAATTTTCCAAACTACACAGATGTTTCTACAACCAGGTCAAACCTAAGGCACTGGTAATAATCCATAATTTCGACAATGTTCAACCAAATAGTAAAATTTGGAACTTGCAACAAATTTTATGATCCAAATTTTACGAGAAGACAAAGAAGAAACTCTGATCTTTACCTGCATCTTTGTACGACGGCCAAGCATATGAGGAGCCAAGAAAGTATTGATTTTCAATATAGATAAAATGCTGAGCAGATCTTATTGCCTGAATATATGCTGTTTGAATGCTTCTATCTATCACCAGACTTTTGGAGCAGATAAGGTTCTGCAACAAAACAGCATTGAAACATTATCAACTGATAAAAGAATAACAAACTGTGATGAAAAATCAATTATCATTACAGACATAATATGCAGGATCCCAATCCATTGGCAGTCTCATTAGCATATGTACAAATGTACTACAGGACTAAAACGCATTAAGATTGTTTTAGTTTATAACCTGTGCCTGAGCTTGGTCATAGTATTTTGGAAAGCCTTTGACTGACCCTGAATCGATGGACCGGAAGATCTACAAAAGCAAACTAAGATTAAAGATAATAAGCGAGATTATTGAAAACTAAGATGTGAACTCCAAACTAGGGACTTCTAACCTGCACATGCCAATTTTCTGGGTGTTCTTCCCCAGACACGTATAGCTTAGGATCATCCTCTGGAACAGATCTGTAGATTCCATCCTTGGAAACAGAAAAGGCAGGACTTAAGATCCATGATATTCGCTCAATTTTTATCATAGCATCATCATGCCAGTGGGACATCTTTTTCTTTAGTAAACTAAATTCTCTCCACTTGGTTGTTTTTCGCCACCGTTGGGCAAAGTTTATAAGAACATCATATGCAGCAGGCCCGTCGATTCTGCAGTGCAAATCATGCCATGGCTCCCTCGGAGCATGTGTTCCTCCCTGAAATAGGCAATTAAGCAACGAAAATAGAATGAACAGAATCACTTAAAACTCACTATTGAACTGTTGTAAGATAATAAGATTGATCCCATCAGATAAAAAGACATCCACATAGCATGCCCAACTCGCAACCTCTGAGATTTACCAAATGCAATATGTTCTCATAAGCTCAGTTGCTTAATTATCTTTTTCCTTGAATTTCTTTCCCGCATTTTAGATGTAGGAAGTACTATTACTGACATGGTGACATTGATAAGTTGGTGCTCATCAATTTTAAGCAATAACTGGTTTTTATTTTTTATTTTTGGTTTGGGGGTTCGGGAATTGAGTTAGGAGTCCTGAGGTGCTGGAGTACACGTTGTCCCACCCAATTTTCACTATTTCACTTCATCATATCAAATATTTGATCTCTGGTTCACTTTTGCAGAAGCTGGCTAATGTTCCAGCTCTGTGTCTTTCCTATGATATTTATGCATTCTTTACCCTTGATTCTTACATTGAGGGATGAGCATGAGAGGTTCTTAGTGTTCCATTTATTTTGTCAATGCAATGATAAGCATAGCTTGTCAATGCAATGATAAGCATAGCGAGATCAGTAAAAGTATGTCCCCTTTCTCTTCGATATCATATTTGGAATAATTACCTCTACAGCCCCTGATGTTTGGCCTAATTAGAAAAACACCCATGCAGTTTGAGAAATTACAATAACACCCCCTGTCATTAAATTTTGAGGGGGTCTAATGACAATGTTATGCAGCTCTACTTAAGTTTTCCATCAGCCTAACTAATGGTGGATGTGCTATTGTAAATTTTCCAATTCACAACGGGTGTTTCTATGATTAGGAAACCAAAGTGCTGTTAAGGTAATTATCCCTTCATTTTTATACCAAAACAAGGAATCCCTTTCCTCTCCATGACACCAATAACTTGAATGGTTTGAGAAAACCATTCCCTAGGAGAAGGATGTGAATAGTTAGCCATCTTGTTTCCCTCCTGATCCACCTTGCATGCCAAACAGAACTTAGGTATCTTGTTTTCCTCCTTATCCACCTTTTATACACATCTCCTAGACGAAGGATTTGAATACTTAAGTCATCTTGTTTCCTTCCTCGTCAGTCCAGTATACCAAACAGACCTGAGGCGATCTTCGTTTGGCTTTTCCATTACTTCAAATCCCTATTTACTAATCTTCATAACAACCAACTACATGCACTGTTGACCCCAAATTCCATGATTCCTAGTTTTCAAACATGTGCACACTGCCCAATATCGTTCTCCACCACAAAAACCCAGATAAGAGACAAACAATACCATGATTGTGCACTTAAGATTACAAATTTTTAAACATGCCATCTGACATAAGTATCCGCTGAAAAGCACAACACCACAATCAACCATGCCCCTCAATAACACGCAATTAATATAATTGGTTGGAGATGATAACCAACAAAACAGATTGCAAATTCTTGGCTGCCCTCAAAGGAGTCCAAATTATAATACATAAATGATAGATAAAATGCATTAAGCACAATGGAAGCAACAAAATCATAAACTACTCACCGGAAATGTAGGCTGATGAAAATCATCCTCAAAAACAGTGTCAAGATCACGGAATAGTCGGTGTTCAGGCGTATCATATCGACCATCACACAGATCTAGACCACCTAAAAAGGCTGTGATTTTTCGATTATTTCCATGAGCTTGCGTATCAACAAGAACACATTTCTGATGGTGCGTAAAGACAGTTCCGACAATCTGGAAGCGACATTACAGTAGTAAGTCAACAAAACTCAAAACCTTAGGGAAGCATAAGGTGGCACGGCTTGGATAGGCGGAGGTTCAGAAGATTATTTGTAGTCAGAAATCTCTCATAATAATCAGTACGAACACATGAATTGCCCATTTTGAAAACTTATTCTTTCTAAGAACCATCTGAACGAATTATTGAAGCAATCTGTCATATTGCATCCAGAAACACTCCAGGGACAAGTTCTAAAACATTTTATAGTGCAACCCAAAACTTAACCGCCTTTAGTTAAATCAAATAAATAATCACGCTAGCATCAACACAATTAACCTTAGATGAACTTAAGACATATTATAGAGTAGCAATCTGCCTCCAATTAACAAAAAGATGCAACTACATAAAACTTTACCTGTTGTTTCATATAGCCAAGTTTACTGCTTGCATAACGCGGTGACAGAACGCATGTAACGGATGAACCACGAAAAAATTTTTTGGTCTGTTCATCATGTGTGTTCATCACTCCTGCCTGCATCCAGAGCCACCAAAACCATTCATAAAACTAATGCAAGTACCTAAATTTTTATTGTGACTACCAATACTACAAGCACTTGCAAACAGACAATAATTTTGGACTGGGTATTCAAAGAATCAACTGTGCAGATATCAGCGTCAACAAGTTTTACTGCACTCAAGAATTTGACAGTCTATCATGCTTGGGCCGTTGAACTAGTAGTCATAAGAATTTCATCACAAATTCATTTGTATCTATGTGGAGTAAATAACTTATCATGCAATCTTTACAAAGGTTTATTTCATAATACTGTAGAAACGGACTCTAATAACAGAGAATGTAATATTGAATGAAATAAACAATCCCTTACACTCTTATCTACATAGACCATAATACAACTGATAAGACACTGATCATTTCAAACCATTATGACTGCTTTGTGTCTAATGTGTAATTAATCTTCAGTCAACTGAGAATGGAAAAAACATGCGTCCATCTCTGGCCAGAAACTGCAAATATATGCATATCTAGGATGCTGAAGCAAATATGCATGTTTTTCTTGGATATTAGACTTGTGCTATTAAAATTTATTATGATTTATCACAAACTATTGAAACTATTTTCTATTCTATGATAAGTGAAACAGAGTAAGAAAAATAATTTGAAACACTGTGATCTCTTCAAAATATTTCAAACTAACTGAAAATCTGATACTTCTGAAATATATATAGTTTTCAATACTTTTTCTAAAATTATATTGCTTAAAGATAATTAACCATATATATATATATATATTTCTAGCATGTTATTTGTTAATTACCTCCATATTTTTCTACCATGAATTAGAAAAAATAATAATAATATTAATGTAATGTCTATATTCATAAAATGAATATGAAATATAAAAAATATTATTAAAATTTCTTAAATGGAGTTATGACATAAAATTTTTCTGATGATCCCCCAACTCAGAAGCCTAAATTGCCACCTTCATTTTCGGTTGTCATAATAAATCGCCATCACTGATAATTACAAGGATGAAAGGAAAAGAACCAGAAAGTAGCCAATCTAAATCTAAGTTTGAAACCAAATCCACTATTACCAACATAAAAGTACAGAAGAATGAGTAATTGAAGGCTAAAAAAAGCCTTCAAATACCTGAGGTAGATTTTTATTTATTTTTTGGATAACCTAAAAGGGTTAGACAAACCTCAAAAGAAATTGTTGTAGTTGGGCACATCATAAAAAGAGGTCATTCTAAATCTGGACAAATTTACGTATGTAATTAACCCATTTTTCATTTATGTTTTTATAATACAAAGGAACTCTTATTTTTCCATTTTGTGATTCAATACCAACCCCCAACTTCTTTGTCAATGACCAATAAAAGCTTATATGATCAAATTCAACAATTCAAGAAAGGAAAAAAGATTGTCAACCTGCTATTTTTTATCAATATTCTACTTAGAGATGCTTTAAGTAACAAAAATATAAAAAAGCTCTATTCCAACGGAGTACCTAAAATGACCATTTCCATTACATAATCCAAATCCCAAACTTCACAAACAAGTAAATGAAACGAATAAGAACACCAACATCAAGAATCAATAAGATACCTCAGATTTATAGTCATACCGTATTGATAAAGAATTTATCATGCGAGGTCTTATCATCCCAAATCAACAGCAGAACTCGAACCCCTTCCTGGGACTTATACTTCAACAACTCTCCGAGCGTAAGGTCGCCTCCGCGAGGCAAGGTTCTCGTGGGCTCTCTAATCAACTTAATCTTGTGGAAAACAGACCAACCCACAATGTATATCAAATGATGCGCCTCCGCAATCGCAAAACATATGTCCTCCCAACATTTCGCATGTTCGCGGATTAACCCGTTATCTAACTCAATTTTAGGCATATTTTCATGACTCCTAATATGGGCATCTTGGTACAGAGTTACAGAACTTCCTTTTCTGAGCGGGAAATAAGTGTTTCTAACCCCTTTCTGTAACGGGTCATCCGCAATGCCGTGATTGTACAATGGGTTTTTCTCACAGGGAATGAATTTCATCTCAAGACGCAGCGCTGTGTTAGGTTTTGGCGGCTTTCCCGAGGATGAAATCACCGGAAACCAGCCGGATATCTCCTTGCCGGAGGCGATTTGTTCAGCCGGAATCAAGACCTTTCCGACGGTATCGGCCCCAAAAACGTCATTATCCTTGACACGGATATCCAGAGACGACACGGGGTGGGCTAAGGCGATACAAAACCGCTCGTTCCATTTGGGGTTCTGAGAGTTGGGAATCACGCGCGTGCGGGCTAGAGTGGCCTGGGGAACCGAGACAGTGACATAAGGATCACTCGTAATGATTTTGCGGTGGTGGTGGAGCTTCCTTTCGTGGCGGCTGCTTCCTCCGCCTTCTCCGTCGCTGCCCACGTCGCCGGTGGGACGACAGGCGTCGCATATGGTGAAACATTGACGGAGACGCTCGGAGGCAAGGTCCATGTTGGGAAGGCCACGCGCCTCGAAGATCTGGAGTTCCAAATCTCCATGCAAGAACAGCACTTGCTCTTCCGCCATGATTTTGCTTAATGGAAAGAGGGTTTTGATCTATTTGGCTTCCGGAATGTGAAAATTGAGTAGGAACCGAGTAATTATGGTGATGATTACTAAACTGAATACACAGAAAAGAGAAGGAAAGAAACAGCAAACACCAGTGGCGCACAGTAGAAAACGACGAAAAGGAGAAAGGGATACTGTAGAATGAAGAAAAGGATACTTGTACATACGGATTACATACACATGTTTTAAATTCAAACAAAACAGGTAATGGAATCATTTGCCATTTTGGTTTCGTGGCGCGTTAAATATATGTCTTCGTGGCAACAGGCAAGTTGAGTTGGTGGAAGAGACAGCAGTTGGCGATAATTAGACGACAAGGGACCATCCCCCATCCCCATCTCCAACTCCCCCCGACCCCATCGTATATCCAAGCGCTTATCTAAATATCTAAATGTAAAGCTCGTGCTACATTCTTTTGGTTCGCACAGAATAATTTTGAAGACAATTCTCATATATATTTAAAAAATATTATTTGAAATTAGTAGTACAGGAATAATTGTGATTGCAGTTAAAAGATAAAGTTAAAATTATAAAAATTAGTACGACAGTTACCGTTTTAGACTTACTTTTTATATAGTACTAAACAATTGTGCATGCAGTTCACACGTATAAAATATATTATTTTATCGTAATTAGTTATTTAAAATAGTTTACTTTTGTCAAATAAAGAAAAAAATTGGAATTACGAATATGAACAAATATAGCTGATAAAAAACAGGTAAGGAAAATGGTATTGGATATAATGGGAGAGGGGAGAAGTTGCAATCAAAGATAATACTTGCAATTATAGAGGATAAAATAAAAAAATTAAAATCTGTTATTCAAACTATTGTTTTAAACAAAACCAGTCTTCTTTTTCATAACAATATAGGTATATGATTAATGGGTGTTGAAATTTAGAGCTATCACTCACGTGTAGAGGATGTTCGCGATTTTTAAAATCTAGTCATATCATATCATATTAAAATGTGTTTTTCTTTTCTTTTCTTTTTTCTTTTTTTTTTTTTTTGAAAAAACTTAAAGATTTGTTATTAATATAAACCATACTAAAGATTTTGAAATAGTAAAAATAATACCCAAAATGTGCTGCACCGAACTGTCATTATATATAAAATAGATATATATAGGCTATAAACCATTTATTACTT
>JACFYI010002927.1:1371625-1398940 GCA_014898755.1 Handroanthus guayacan | reverse complement strand
AAAAAAATAGAAAAATACATATTCGTACTGCGCACGAACACTGAAGAAATTCCAAATCAGAATCTATTTACGCATTCATCAGTTGAAGATCCCGATTAATGCATATCCGATATCTCTGAATTCGGAAATCCTCGGAAAGTCAAGTTTGTACATTGATAAGTGGGGATGGCTGCGAAAGGCAGGCAGTACTACGGGAGGACTGCGCCGCGTAAAAAGCCGTCGTCGACGCTGGTTCTGTCGGTGCTAATAATGTTGTCATTGCTGATTGTGATCCTGTTATCTCTCGGAATTCTCTCCATTCCCAGCAGCAGTGCAAAGGGTTCTCCCAAAGCCCATGATCTCAGATTCATCGCCCGCAATTCGATTAACTCGTACAAACTAAAATTCATACAAATTTGAATTGTTCATTTTTGGGACATTATTAGTATTTTTATTTATTTTTGTGTTATTTGATTGTTTTAGGGGTGGTGGAGGTGAAGAAAGTAGAGATCAGTGGGTTGAGGTTATTTCCTGGGAGCCCAGAGCCTTCATTTTTCATAATTTCTTGGTAACTATCTCTGGCTTAAGTGTATGTACTTTTTATTCATTTTTATTGAGCTTTATCCGAAGAAATTAGATTGATCGTATTAATGTTAAACATGCGGTATTTTTGTCTGGAAATTAAACCTTTCTGAATTTTTAGTGCAGGCCTGAGATTCTCAATGAATCATTGTTAGTTTCCTTTTGAATCCACATACCGTGTTACGTACAGTATTGGTTAAGGTCTGATAATGATAACAGAATTGAGGCTTGAGGGAATTCTGTGAGCAGAATGTAGAATACTAAGAATGGATGTAATTGTCAGTAGTCCCTGAGACACCGCAGTTGCATTGGTTTTGTTACTAATATCTATCTTGACATTGTTTTAGGAAGAAACACTGTATTTGATACAAGAATTTTAGCCAGGAAGGAAAAGAAAATAATTCTGGTATTGTTCAGAAAATGTTAGGATAAGAAACCTTGAGGGCGGATATATTTCAGTTGGAGAAAACTTCGAGAAAATTTAATTTCCTAACAAAAAGTGACAAAATGATAGAGAATAAGAGAAGCCTATTCAGCAGTCTCTCATTCTCCAACACATTCATCACATTCCTTCTCCCTGCATTCCTTCCCCACATTGCTTTCCTTGTTGTTTTTTGTAGAAAAAATTAAACAAACTTAAAATTTCGTATGTGTTTGATTGTATTTTTCTTTTTCCTAATGTTTTCTTCACTAATCCAAATCTTTGAACAAACCAAGAGTAAATAACTCATGAAATAAATGAGATATGGCAGCAATTGTACCATGATCGAGATGATCCATGCCAACCTCGTTTTTCTTTTTCAGATCATGCGGATGTGGGGAGATGCACTGCTGTTTTTGTCCATTACATTGATGAACATTTTTATTCTTTATTATTTCTGAATTTCTTTAATCAGCGGGGCTTTATAGTTACATCTTTGTACCCTTGTTTGTGGTAGTCAAAAGAAGAATGCGAGTATCTTATCAGTATTGCCAAGCCGCATATGGAGAAGTCAACTGTTGTTGACAATGAGACTGGAAAGAGTAAAGACAGCAGGTATTCCATTTGCGGACTCCATCCTTTCTCATACTGGAAACTCAACTTAACAAAGGCTTATTTCTGTACTTATTAGGGTCAGTAACAGAGTGGGTTATCCGTAAGTTAAAACATAAAGAATAATGGTTCAATATGATTTTATGTTGCCGCTCTGTCTTCTTGGTTAATTTTATGAGTTGGTTACATCAATCTTCTTAAAGTGGGGCACGCGATTTCCTATGTATGCTAAAACAGTCTCAAATAATCTTCTCAGGATTCTTCATGGACTGATCCTACGTAGACTGTCTTGTGATGTTTCTAATTTCTGTTTCTTCCTTACTGTGTCAAATTATGCTGGTTCTAATCTCATTGGTTATCATAGCCCCCTAAGTTTAAGCAAAATCGATCTATATTTTCACTCATTATGCTTTCTGACCAAATAAAATGACCGCAATTTGGTGGGCTGTAGCTTACATAATATAGATCCCCATAGGGAGAAGACTTAGGAAGAAAACCTAATGTGGTCTTGGTTTTAGGCGTATGTTGCGTTTAATATAGAAGGTGCCCGCAAAATAGAAACTCCTCCCATTGAAGTCGTGCTCCTTGGGTTTTGGTCGTATCGCCGTTTGTACCTATCAAGATCTTCTCCATTTTTGATATTTTACCATATGTAATAAAACTCCATTGTCGTCTTCATATCACTTTAGGAATGGGATTCCCTTACTGATTTCTTCTTTCTTGGTTGTTTTCCTTTTCCATTCCATCATCTATTCAATATATCTCATTAAATCAATCCTGTGCAGCCCTGGCACACCTTTTACTTACTGTTTCTTTAGCTAAAGTAAAATTAACATTTTTAGTACTTGTGATACATTTTTCCTGCAGAGTGCGTACAAGTTCTGGAACATTTCTTGCTAGAGGACGTGATAAAATTGTTAGGAATATCGAGAAAAGAATTGCAGATTTCACCTTCATCCCTGTAGGTATGTAGTTTAATTGTGTTGTTATATCATCTTTGATGAGAGGTTATAGGATTGTTAGATCAGATTAAAACCACTTCTGATTTAAATTTTGCATCTCATTGAAGTATCTTAGTCTCAGACTATCAGTTCCTTGTTAGCCGGCATTATCCCAGATGGCTACACGCAGGAGCAACTCAAAATATGTAACTAGTGGGGTCGAACAAGACATCCCTAATAAAGAAATAAGTCATTACCCAAAAGATATTGAAAATCCATAGTTACTATATTTTGTTCTGGATAGTCTATATTCTCTGTTTTTGTCTATGGGTGTAAACAAATCTAAACACGCCTAATGTTACGATTTTAATTCCTTAGGCTCAAGTGGTCATTAATTGAACTGAACAGAAATGGTGCTTGAGAAGCTTGATTTTTTACCTGGTAACCAAAATTTGAACTTATCTCTCCAGCTTGATCCGACTGTTCAAACTTGGTTTCTTATGCATACAAGATATGCTTAAACGAGCTTTCACCAAGTGATCTTCAGCTGAATAAGAAATGACCTTTTTCTTGTACCTACTTATGTTCTTCTTTATTTATTTAACCTCACTTTCTTTCCCCTTACATTTTAATTGGGGTCATATTACATAATTATTAAAAATGTAGCACACTAATCTCTGCCCATAAAGTTGGGGCTCAACCTATCACACTCAGTAAGGGGTGAAGTTGCCCCCTGTCTATCTGTTACGCCAGCTTCACAATTTTGGCATAAAATGTTTCACCACCCTTGTAGGTGAACTTTTTCTGCATGGGAAACTGAGGGATTCCTATAAGCAGTCAAGTGTTGATGGTATGAAACTTATCTTGATAGGAAAAATACACAAACTCTTTCAAGAAATGGGGGTTGCCTGCAATTTCTGTATGTAGAGCACTGAATGATAATTTTTTTGGGTTTCACTGGCAATGTTTCTGCCTTCCATGTTTAATCTTTTGTTGTTTCCTTACTTGTATTCTATTCTTTCTGTTGGGCCATTACCCCTGTGAAAAAATCTTATGTTTGTTGGAATAATGACATTTCCTTCTGTCTCTCTCTCTCTCTCTCTCTACACACGCACACGCACATAAAAATAACGCTCTCTCATTATATTGTCTAATTATATACATTAATTTCAAGTTTTGAAATCTGTGCAAATATGATCTTCAATGATGCTAAGGCCCCATCTGTTTTGGTCGCTAGATCTATGTGTCATTTTCTTTTCTTTTCTCCTTTTATTCTTTTTTGATTTTACATATTGGATAAATGAATTTTATAATCTATAGAGCATGGTGAAGGCCTGCAAGTACTGCATTATGAAGTAGGGCAAAAGTATGAGCCTCACTATGACTATTTTCTAGACGAATTCAACACTCAGAATGGTGGTCAACGCATTGCTACTGTTCTCATGTACTTGTAAGTGAATGATATATTCCAATATGCCCGTCTAATTTGCATACATTATTTTGTTCTGAGTATCTGATAATCATTACAGATCAGATGTTGAAGAAGGGGGTGAAACTGTATTTCCTGCAGCAAAAGGAAATTTTAGCTCTGTACCTTGGTGGAATGAGCTATCTGAATGTGGGAAAGGAGGACTTTCGGTTAAACCAAAAATGGGCGATGCACTACTTTTCTGGAGCATGAAGCCTGATGCAACTTTAGATCCATCAAGTTTGCACGGTTAGTTGTCATCTGACTGGTTATTATTCCTGTTTTCTTCTTGCTGTTGCTGCCTGTTCTCTGTTTTGTGAGGTAAACCAATATGCTTATGATCTTCCATAGGCGGCTGCCCTGTTTTCAAAGGGAACAAGTGGTCATCTACGAAATGGATGCATGTCCATGAGTACAAGGTCTAATATACCATGTAGACAGGTCAGCTGCAAGCCTTCAATACCCAGAGAGTACCATGTTTGCTATATTTCCGCCGTTCATAAGTTCAGAAAATACATGGGGAGTACCATCTTTACTAGATTCCTAGAAATTGTTATCTTTTGAAGTTTTTTAACTTTTCCCCATGGAAATACATCCTTTGAGCTTGTTTTCTACCCTTATCATCAAACTAGCTAGACTGCCATTATCCCAAAAGAACTCCGTGGAAATCCATTGTTTCGAATGAAGTTGAGTTCTTTACACTGTTGATAGACTTGTGGCAGGTTCTACAACAGTTTTGGAGGCAGGGAGTTGATGCATACAAGGACCCATGATTTGAACAGCACTACTTCTTCAAAGAATATCAAGTGGATAATGCAACGTTTATCGTACCTAATTCACATGTTTGTAGCTAACCTGCTTTAGGGATCACCTCTTGTGGACAAAAATTTTGTTGAAAAAATTCCAACCGAGTTGAAGTATTGAAAAACTTCTGAGGATGGATTGGGCAAAGAGAGTGCAGAAATTTAGGAAATGAGGATGTAATGTAATTGGTCACTGCAGATATGTTTGACCAGCTTTCATCGTGGCAGTTGTGCAAAGTTAATTTGATTATTGATCCTTGGCTTATATGGTGACGGAGAAACACTAGGCTTTGTTTGGATTTTTTGTTTTTCTTTGTATTGTTAGGAGATATCTGTTTTGGTAGTAGGGTGGGAGAATGTGACAGTTTTATGCATAAATGTGATGAATATTTGTTTACGTTTTGGGAAATGTGATAAATATTTGTTTGTGTTTTAGGTAATGAGCAGAAATTGTTTTGGGTTGACAATTGGTTTGTGGACGTCAAAACAATCACTTTTGTATCAACTAAGTGGGGTGGAATTTAATTTTAATATATCACTGTAGTTATAGTTAATATGTGTGATACTTTTTGGAAAATTTATTTATATATACACAGATGTACACATATATTTGTTGGGATATTAAAGGGTGAGGAACTCAAATTTTGTTGCATGTTAGGATTCGTTTACCCAAACAAAATCATTTCTGGGGAACAAATTTCAACACACTAAAGATGCGGTTGTTTTTTGTGTGATTGACTCCTTGGTCATTTCTATGTCCGTAACACAAGCTCGTGATTTAGATGCAGATTGCATTACTCTTAGAAATACGATCTCATTTAAACAAAAATTTTCAATTCCCAATGATCGACATCTTATTAGGCAAAGGGATTAGCCTCCAGTCGGTCAAAACCTGAAAAGCAAACAAGAGTAAGGTAGTGTTTACAATTGATTACGAAAAGCAGTTATATAATTATAAACTGTTGAAAGTTGTTTTTAAGTGTTTGGAAATTCTACTCCTACTGTAAGTTCTTTAAAATTAATCAGCAATAACTTATAAACTATAAGCAGCTTTGGGGCTACTTATGAGGTGTTGTAAGCTATATTTAATAAAAATATGTAATTATAGTTCCAAATACTACAACTTTTTATTGGTTTACTGGGAATTATTTTATAGTTTTCAAAAACCAAGTACTTTTGATCATAATTTTTTTTTTCCAACTTTCAGTAAAAATAGGTAACTATACTTTTACATAATTTGTTACAAATACAACCTAGGAGTCACTAAGTGAACTTAGCAAGAATCCAAGAAGAACCCTCGATGATTTGATGCTAAATTTAAAATTAGGTTCAAAATAAGGTTTTTTAAAAGGCATTAAAGGGGAATATCATAAAGTTCATAAACATCAGAAACACATCAAATTTCTTGGCCCAATAAGTCAAGCTGTGGCTACAAAATTAGCATATCTGGAGACCACATTAATTTTCGTTTGGCCCAAAAAGAACGAGACAAAATAGGCAGGAAAGGTTAAGTTCTTTTTCTGTTCCAGAAATTAAAAGCATTCTCAGTCCAATCATGGCGGACGGAAACCCGGATGACCATCGGCAAGATTCCACCACCGTAGGCTTCTCCGGAGCCGACAGTAACGGCAGCGGTGAACGCGAAAATATTGACAACGCAATTACTGCAAGTAGCTCAAATTCGTCGGTGGCGGAGGGGTTGTACTCCTTAATTTCATCTGTAATGACGGATTTCGATTCTAGAGCCGAATCCACCGCTCGCAGCCAAGACCAACTTGATTTCGCCCTCGATCGTCTCACCGGAGGTAGTTTACTACATTCATGTGGTTTTCCTCTTGTATTTTAGCTCACTGAATGCTGTTAATTTGCGTATTACTGTGTGTGGAGTATATGGAAACAGCATTTCTTTGATGGAATGAAGGAAACATGATCTTGGATTTGGGGGTGAGGAAAGTTTTGGTAAAGATCTGTGTACTTAAGATGCATACATAAATACAAATTCACTCTTGAATGGTTGGGGCGAGGTGGCATTTTTTATGATTTCCTTAATCGGATGCTTGAGTTTCTTTTCTGCATCTACATTTGATAATTTGGAATCATATTGCTAATTGTTTTTAAATAGCCAGATGGAATGCTCTTGTCCATGAGTTCACAATGCTTGGACATTTTTTATTATTATATGTGCTTGAAGCTCTAAATGAAGGCTTTGAACGAGCAACTTTTCTCTTTAGCTTTTGAATCTATTGCAACTACTAAGCTACTTAGGCAAGGATAAAGCTTATTGTCTTTACCTTTGCTTTGCGTCTTCGTTGTGAAATGAATTCATTGTAAAATTGAATTCAACCACATCCTCGTGTGATGCAACAATAGTAATTGGTTGTCTGATATTTTTTATCCGATAGATATATTTAAGTGCCTCCAAACTTGTCTCATGTGTTATAATTGGATAATATTGTTTTCATTGGACAATTGTATTACTTTGTGTTTTAACTTAATATTTGTGTTAAATTCAAATTGTACCTCTTCAACATTGATTATTTTACGGCTTCTGTCAATATGCTAACTTCTCTATCCTTCCAGAGCTTGATAAATTGCTAGAGGATGCACCATCGCCCTTCATAATGCAACACGCTGCAAGGATTTCTGGTGTTAGGAAAAGGGTCAAATCATTAAATACTGTTTTGAAGTCCATACAACGCAGGATTGACAACATGGATAGAATGATGTCAGCTGGATTAGTGCACGGTATAATCTCCTTCTTTCTCCCACATTCTTCTTGGTTTTCTCTTTTTACACCATGGTTGAGGTCAGGGAGAACCTACAACCCACAGATTATATTAAGGCCTCTTCTTTAACACTTAATTGTGAATTCTAAAATTCTTTGATTTACTGAAGAAGTGCATAAATTGTAGCAGTGCCTACAGATTTTTATTTAATATTTATAATTCTTTTCATAATTTGATCATTTGTTTTAACTTTTTGTCAATGACTTGTTAAAAACTTATATAGAAACTGGGGCTAGTTCTGTCCTTTCTCCTCTTCGTCTGTCAAATGAACGGTGAACTTATTGACCAGTAAAGTTGTAATTTTGTTGTAAAATAGTTGTCATTTTGTGAGGACAGTATGATGAGACTGATCAGGATTTCTTCTCATGAAAAGTCAATGTGGTTTATCTCAATACAGTAACTCCTCTACCTAGCTGCTTGTATGTTTCTTGGATATTTTCCTTGTGGAGAAACAATTTGGTGTCATTAGATATTGTAATGCTGTATTATTTCCATTTACCATGTCTACTGGTTATTTGCCACTTCCTGAAATATACTCTGATTTTCTTTGAAATTCTTTCCATGCCCAGAAGCTCCAGTGGGAGAAAGCAGTGGGCAACGACATGCATTATAGTAGAGGTATAATCTCTAGTTTCCATGTTCTTTTATGCATCAAATAATTATAAGGATTTTACATATTAGTAAAAACTGTTGTAGTAAGTGGATGGAGTTCAACCAGTTGACTTACTAGAATGCGTTCTAAAATCTAGTCACATTCATCTCTGACCGTCTGACAACCCAGTTTATTTTGCTTGGCTAAAGGAAGAGTGTGTTTAGCGCATGGTAGGTATATTCACAGTCCCAGGAAAAATAAAAAATAAAAAATAAAAATAATAGTAATAATAATAATAATAATTCAGACATGCTATGTGCAAATGGAAGTTAATTTCTTCACTTATAAATTGAGGAACTTAACATGGAAGGTCGAGCCTGAGGTTTATTTCATCCTATTCGTTATTACAAACTCCTTACAAGTTACATTTGGTGTAATTTTATATTGTTGTTCAACTCCTTTGGTGACAACCTCTCCAGAAAGATAGGCCACATTACCAAGCTGCATGAGAAAAAGATGCTTAAGTTATTCATAAGAAGAAATTTTAGTAGCATGATGTTCTATTGAAGCTGTAACGCGTGCATACTCCTCTCTTTAAAAGGAATTAGAGAGAAACAATTGTTGCTGCTCTCTTCTGGGTTCTAGATTCTGCCTATGCATGTTAATATGTGGGGAGATGCGTTCTTCTTTTTCTGTGATGTAAAAAATTAAATGACTTTGTACTTATCCATCTTTTCTGTGATTTAGTTTGTCGATGTAGAAATATCAGGATAAGATACTTCTCCAGCTGGGACAGACGGCAAAGATTTCTCACTGCGGTTTACTTTATACACGAATGGAGCACCATTGAATGCAAATGGCCCAGCTTGGATGACCCAACACAAGTTTGAAGGCACAATGGTGACTGGATTCATCCGTAGGTGACTGTCTAAATGTCATTTATTATGATAAAAAGTGGTCTAATTCCTATATCTTTTTCATATAACTTGCTATTTTTGTAGTTATTGCAAGCATAGGTGTGCTTAACCATCATTTTTAGTATAGGGAAATTAATTAACTGTAGAGAACATTTAAATAATTAATAAAATTATGATGTACTTAAAACTGGATGTGGTTTTAATCTTATGATATAATAAAGGGTCTCCTTTTAATTCTCCATTTTGGCTATTTGATAAATTGTTTAGATTAAGCAGTAGTGGGGTTACCGAATTATGGAGGAAGAGGTTTCAGCTATTATAATCTTTTTCATGCATTGCTATTGATCTCTAAAATAAGTTTAAATTTTGAAAGGTTTAAAGTTGAATAATTTTCAATTTTTAAACCCAAGTTGCAATAATATGATTGAGCATGGGTGCAGACCAAACCAGGTGACCATAATTTATGCATGAGTGCCTATGGATTTGCACTTGGAGATTTATTATTTTGTGTCTCGAAAGCTAAGTTACACTCTGAATTTGATGTTCGAGCTAGTTTGATTAGAATTTTTAGTCTTCAAGAGATATTATCTTAGCCCTTTTATCCAATAAAAATAGAAACCTTTGTATTTTATTTTTCCTAGTTCTAGTAGTAGTAATCAAATTGTTTACTCCTATGAATACGAGCGTTTCTTGATTACTCGAGATAACATGCTCGTAAATCGTGAAATACTTGTAAGACATTTGGTAATCTTGCTCAATAAATGCAACGCCATTTCTTTGCGCCCATGGATACATTCTCAGTTTGAGATAACTTATTCTATCACATGGATGCTTGCTAAGTTTATGTCATCCACATTTTCGCATATTTAATGCACTTGACATATATTTAAGATAAAGAATAAAACATTATTTTGAAATAGAAAATTCTAACTACATCCTCACTAAATACTTTGGAAGACAGATATATTTATTGCATAGAATATTATAAGACACTTCTCTATGGATGGTTTGATATGCTCAGATAGAATCCCAATGCCAAATGGTGTTTTATCTTTCATTTCATGTTTTTAAATACATATTACGTGTATTGTATTATTATTAAATATTTTTATAAAGAAATGTTTAATACATATGATATATATTTAAAGCATTAAATAGGAAATGAAACAATATTTTGGAATAGGGGATTCAAATTTCAATCTGCGATATGCTATTAATCTTAGTTTCATTTGAGGTAATTCTTTGGACATGCAACTAGGGGTGGCAATTCGTGCGTGTCGGGTGGGTTCGTGTCGGGTTGAGATAGGGGTATAACATAAATTTTATCAACCCTAACCCAACCCAACCTAGTGATAACCTGAAAGTGCCCAACCCTAACTCAACCTATTACAAATTGAGTCGAGTTCGAGTCGACCTGATTTTCAAAATAATTATTTTTTTTACAATCGAAGGGAGTTAAGATAAAATGCATGGCCTATAGATTAAATGAAAGGATTAGCATTAGGATTTTCTTTTGTAACTAGTTATTGTGATTATTTTGCAAAAGAAAAATATATATGTTGCTTGCTACTTTAATTTATAATACCTCATTACAATTATTTTAAAATTAGTAAAAATTATTTTGTATATATTTTACACAGGAATAATATTTTTCATCACAAGTTAGTATAAAATACAAAAATTGTCTTAATAACTAATGTTTTATCTTCTATGACTATTTATATAGTATCATAATATTCATATAGTTTAATAATTTTTCTTCATTTTTTATGTTTAGTAATTCAGGATAATTTGAGAGAAATTATTTCGAATACTTCATTGTAGGAATTGAAATTGATCATCCAAAGTTATGATTGTGAATATATAAACTTTACGGTGTTAAGTATATCCAACATATAAAAGAAATAATAGTTCATTTATTTCATTCAAAATAAATTTATTTAAATTTGTTCGATATATAATAAAATTTAAATAAGAGAAATTGTCGGAATAAGTAGTTTAAAGTATCTCAAATACATATCCAACACTTTTATCGTGAGTTGCAACAAATCTTAAGTAAAGATAATTATATTAAACTTTATTTTGCTAAAATGTTCAAGTTATTATTTGGAGATAATACTTTTTTATTTATTTGATTTCTGAAAATGAATATGTTAAAATTAGTTAAATTTTAAGAATTTAAGTATTTTTACTTATTTTATAGTTTATATACTATTTTATACTAATTATTTTTTTTCTTATCAACTATTATTATATCATTTATATTATAAAATTATATCTTTTTAAAAACTTAAAGTCCAATTATATCAATAATATTTTCACATAAAAAAAAAAAACTTATTTTCGGGTCGTGTCGTGTTGATTTAGGTGGGTTCGAGTTGTCGTGTCACCCAAAATCAAATTTCGGGTTGTTCGGGTGACCTGAAACCCAACCCAACCCAATCTATTTTTTTCGAATCACTATTGGTGTCGACCTTTTCGACCAGAACCCAAAAATGGGTCGACTCAACCCACTTTTTCGTTGCCGAACTCGTGTCGTGTTATTATGTCGTGTCAGAAATTACCACCCCTACATGCAACATCATTACTATTAAAAAAAGAAGGTTGATTTTATCTCTAAAGTGGAAGTTTTTTTCTTATGCTTTTATGAGATTTTACTCTTCAACATTTTATCCGAACTATTATAAAACGAAATAATATTTTATCTGGAAACATATTATAAAATAAAAACAAAATCATGATATTAAGCATAAAATTGAAAATCCAAATTATGAATGCCCCCATTTACACTTTTACTTATCTAATTGAGTTGCTAAAATCAGACTATAATTGTAATACATCAATCTGAAAACCCCTCACTTTCTTAAAAACTTCGCTAATTCTTTAAAATCTCCTCTACTTTCACTAAAACTTTGATAGTTTTTTACTCTCTACATGCAAATCAAAGCTTCCATTAAATGTTCTCTTTGTGCATTTTTAGTTCCAGAAATGGAGGAAACTTTAATGGGGAATAACTCCCTTTGCGGAAAGAGTTTACAAAATCGAACTGAATGCCCACTGAGCATCTTTTAGAAGTTTAGAAATGAAATTTACTGGTTTAACATTAGTGTTAATTTATAAATATTTGCCCTACTCGAATTTTACTTTTATTTAATGTAATAAATTATCAATTATTCATTGCTATTCTGCATGTTAACAGTTAAGATGAATCTACGCTCGAGAAATCACAAGCGACAATTTTTGATACTCTCACAAATGAACTTGATGTGCAAATTCTCACGGCGACCCATTGTTTCTTGCAGCCCTTTGTGCAGTGGCGACGCCACTTTGAGGTCAGTGGGGCCCTAGGACCCCACTGGGTTTTTTTTTTTTATTTTATTTTAACTGTAGTGTGCTTTTATATATATATATATATACATATAAAATATTTTTAAATACTAGACTATAAAATATATGTGTGGAACTCCACAGTTGAATTCGCAATAAATCACTAATGAAAAGACTGCAGAACATGAAAAGTTTAAAATATTAAGGATTAATTGACACTAGAATTTAAAGTTTGAATAGGCTTCTAATTCAGCTATTTTTGTTTTCTTTGATCAACGTCTCAATATCAACTAAATTATTTTGTCCACAACATGTGCTTATTAAATTTCAACCAATTTGTCAAACTCAAGCCATTTTAGTGAGTTAATATTTTCTGTTTTTAATAAAATTGAATTCTTTTGTTAATTTTTTCGTAGTTTTTTGTATTATTGGGTAAGTGAACAATATGTATTTTGACATGTTTTATTCACTATACTTTTTTAATAGAGATAATCTTTTTAAATAGTTTTTATCATTTAATAACATTTTGAAAGAATCCTACTAAATTAAGATCCTGGAATCACCACTGTCCATGTGCACCAACATGAAATAATAACTGGTAAATTTTTCCCCCCTGCTAAATGCTTTATCCACAAGATGAAAGGATGATGACAAGGTTAACATCGTAAGTAAGAGCTTTTACAGGTCTAATTAGTTTAACAACTCCTTACACATGTCACCTGGGCTTTATAGGCAGGAGTTAAGTTACCAAATTACATCATTAACTCAAAGAAAAGAGGACTTGAGTCTAATCACGCCACTTGGTTTTCGCAAGACTTAACTTTTGAAATTTGATTCGTATATAGACATTAGGTTAGACTCCCATTAAATCAAAACTATCTCCAACAACAAGAAAACAGTTGAACAAACTGCACTAATTAACATCCACGTTCACAATTTCCAAGCAAGTCCAAGTGGCTGCAACCAAAAAGAAATTTAAAAAGCATGACCTATTTCCATCAATATCGGAAGGCATGAATACATAGCTATAAGAAAACACTTTTTTACTAATAAAAAAAAGAAAAAAAAAGTTAATCACAGATTATATAAAAATATGTATTAATATAATTCAATAATAAATTTTTTTTGTCACAAATTTATTGATATGTATTTTGTTATTAATTAGTTTTATGATAGAATTAAAATTCATAGCAGACTAATTTCTGTGATGGACAAATACTAACTTCTGTAATGAAATTTTTATCAGGAATTTAGTTAGATCATTAAAAAACAATTGAACTTTAGCAGCCAAAAGATTTATAGCCATTGTAGAGGAAGTAATTTATGATCCAAAATTATTAGTTGTGATAAAAGTAGTAACTAAATATTCAAAATTAAAAATATTATTTGTCATTATCTGCACTAAGATGAAATATCCATCACGAGCCCATAACTATATGGTATAATAAATTTTCCATAAACCCCCACTAAAATTACGCATTGTTATCATAGTTAAAATGTAGCAAATGACTTTCTATCATTCTATTTTCTATTAACATCAACTTTTAGTCATTATAATTACTCAAATTTCTTGTAATGGATAAATTTATTATTCTCATAAGCATCATTCCATCACATACTGGAAATTATTAGATAAATTTATCACAGATTCGTCACAAGCACCAATACACCATCATTCATACATATTTTTGCAATTTTTTAAAATATATTACTGTGACATCTATCTATAACAGAATTTTATCCGTCACAATTTATTTATTAGTGAAGGTGTATTTTCTTGTAGATGCATTCAACCATCGCCACTCCCTTTAAATACCCCCACAAATCTCATTTGTTTCCAATCACTAGCTAAATTAACTTCTCTCAGTTCATTCCAATTACCTCCAATATTTCACATCCAACATCTCAGTCTTGAATCAAACATACATACGTATAATTATGGCTAGAAATAGCAGTTACACTTACATTGTCGTTCTTGTTGTTGCTGCTGTCATCACAAGCAATATCGGAAAATGCGACGCCGCGCGTCATCTGTTACAGACGGTGCCGGGACAGCCCACAATCCCCACTGTGCCAGGACAGCCCACAATCCCGACGGTGCCGGGACAGCCCACAATCCCGTCGACACTGCCAAAGCCGAGTTTGCCGCCGCTGCCATCAATTCCAACAATCCCAAATATCCCAAAATTCTCAATGCCCCCATTGCCTTCGATCCCCAACGGCCTCCCAAACATACCTTACATTCCTTTCCTTTCTCCTCCACCTTCCAAGTGAATATATACCAACAGGGATTCCCATATACATAGATTAAAAATACACTAAGAGAGATGCTATATATAACACATGGATTACATATATATATATGTACTAAGATGGCTGGACCGGAGGCATGCAGGCCTTTCATTGATTTCGCGGGGAGCGACTTGTTTGTTGTGTTAAACTATATTTCTTTAGTTTATATAATGTTTGTATGTTTTGTGGTTGTTTGTAACGTCTTTTCAGTGTGATTGTATTATTGTACTGTATTATCGTTGCGTATGCACAATAAATGTTTTAAGATCTCTTTCATATCATTGAGTATTTGAATTATTGAACTCCAAGGAGAGGGTGATTGGTATGCAAACAAACAAACAATTTCGAGAAATAAGTTACCATAAAATCAATTCTTACATAAGAGGCGTCGATCCAATCGCAGCCTTAGTTTTCTTGACTTAAATCTTCAAGCTTAAGTCCAGATAATCTTGCAAGCTCTGGTAACTTCTTCCTTCCGCTCAAAACCTGGGATAGGAGTCATCTTAGGAAATAAGGCATCAAAAAATTACTAAATCAAGATAAACTGTTTTTAAGGATAGCAGAAATGTTAAGCGTTCAGAAAGGGACAGTACAACGGCATATATTTTCTTCTTGTCAACATATGAGACATTTGTAATACCACATAAGGTTAGTGGTATCGAATCAAGCTAGCTGGAGAATAGCCATTCCAAGATGCAAAGAATTTTTTCACAATGCAAACAACTAGCGACATGATGGAGACAAGATTCCCTTGATGAAACTATCCAAACAAAAACGAGAATGGGAAATGATTTCCAAGTTTAAAAGGAGCATCACATACATGACCATTAATTTCCCAGGACGGGAACCCTTTAAGCTCAACATCATAACATGCCTTAGCCATTTCAGTCCCTTCCCATACTCCATCTGGATAGCACTCAATATAATCCAACAATTTTGCTGCTTCACGGCCAAACATCTGTGTCAATAGCAATAAACAAGTAACATCAGGAGGGAAGAAAGAAGAAAGAAAGAAAAATAAAAGATAAAAAAATAAAAACCCTTAACTTAGTTCTTAAGTTCTCCCATCTCTGTTTCTTATACTTGGTGGCATCAGAGTATTAGTAACTTATTACGTGAATCTTTGTACTTCTTTGACTTTCTGTTCTCCTAACATTTTGGTTCTCTTATCAAAATCCTTGCCGATTGTAAGTTTCAGCAAGCAAGCATATATAGAGGAAGTAAAAGGAAAAAGGAAAAACACAAAGCAATATCTGCCCCAATTTTTTAATCTCACCATCTGTCAATATATTTCCAGAATCAGAGAACAATTATAGCTGTGCTCAAGTATTTCATATGTGCTCTAGTAAGGGGCATCCTGAGTGAGTTTTTACTTGAACAAGCACTTTCTTTCTGACATACGGAGAAATGCAGAAATTTAACTTCAATTGGTTGAGCAAACACTACAAATTATGATGCCACAAGCAAGTAGAAATAAATAGACTTTGTATCATCTATCATCTATCACCGTGTATGAATATGAAAACTTCACTCCATTTTTTTACAGCAACAGATTTATTTCACCTCTACAGCATTCTCTTAATATTATTTATATGTTTGATATTTCCTTTGAGGCTAATCCAACTTTAAAGAAGAAAGATGCAAATAGAACCTCGAACGAGGTAGCCCGTTAAACTAGGATATAGTCTTTGTAAAGAAAAGACTGGCAAGGTTGTAGAAAGAATACTCTCAAAAGGATAAACCCTCTGAATCTAACAAAAATCCAAACCTCTGCACGCCGTTCTAAGGACCTCTCTTAGAAGAAAATTCAATGGCCACCCTACCATTTAAATATGATACATTGCAGGGAAATAAGTATTCTATCAATTATCTAAGTTGATACAGAAAATATAACTGACTTCTAGATTCTGACACCTCTACCATCACATATGGGAACAAAAGAAGTTAGTTACTTAACACTCGGAGTTGAATATAAATTTGAGCAGTTCATGGCTCAAAGTCTAACCAAAGGATTCCAGAAAGTATCTTATATGGTCCAAGTGACCAGGTAATAGATTATTGAACTCCGCTGATTTCTAGCAAATTGGCAAACTGCTCCTAACAACTAGATTGTCCATATAACTATGTCAATAATATAGAATGTTCGTTGACCAGTGGCTCAAATCCTTTTCATCATTTTCTTTTTTCAAGTTGAGAATAATATCCCGCTCAAAGAACAGTAAAGCAGAGGAAGATACCTGTTTCTGATCCACACAATGTGAACACCAGAAAGCCCCATATAGTTTTGCCCCAATGGAGTGCAGATGTCTAGCAAGAGAAAGGGCCAAAGGACTGGACTCTTTAGTGATCTCGGTTTCTACATATGGCATTTCTGTCTGTGCCAAGCTGTTGAAATTAAATCATGAAAATCTTAATACAGCAATGTTGGATGTATCATCTTTGAGCACAAGGTAATAAACAGCTTGGAACGAAGAAGATCCCTACACTCCAATCAACACCTTGGCATCACTACACATTTAAAATCAATCTGGAAGTGAATCCAAAAGCTCTAATAAATTTGAGATTAAATCTTTCCATGGAGACATCTCACTTGAATTGCACCCATCTTTTACTAATTTCCTAAAATTATGCAATTTGTTTCTACACAGCACACACAGGTTTTAAAAAACTCTGGTACTGACTGTTGCATCGCACACACTTGTCCATGCCTTTATGACAACCATTTTTGTAATCATGGTCCAACACTGTGTTTGATATATCAATGATTTGCATGTAGATTTTACTCAAGTCAATGCTAGTAAATACAATAAAAAAGAGTAAGCCACTTTTTGTACAAATACCGTACACAAGAAAGTACATCATAAGCACCTTTCCACCAAGCAATTCCACATCTCAGCTTTATTTCTAACAGCAACATTAACTTCAGTGCTAAATCTTGTCGCCCATAGGAATAATTGTGATGTGACAAGAAACACCAAATGATTATCATACCACAATTCTGAAGACCCTTCATTTGCTCTTCACCCTACAAGAATGTAATTCTGATCCTCCTAATAGAATGTACTGCTTGATCATCGTGTGAAGAGCTACTTGAGCAGTTGCATAAATCATAACATTTTGCAAAACAGGAAAATCAACTTATAAACACCTAAATCTTGTGCCAAAGCAAGTTCCAACTTTGAAAGCCAATAGATAAGTTTGAGTACAAAGCAGGGTGGCTTAACTAAGGACTAATCATTTCAATGAGAGAGCCAATCACATCACAAAGACAGAGCCATTTGGGAATATCTCATTCACTCCAAAAACCTTCATCCAACTGCAGTCTCAATCTTATACCATGATATCAGACAACCTACATAGAAAGAATACCTTACTATGTCTAACAGAACATCCAAACCAGTACAAATTTTTTGGTACACCTCAGTTGCTTGAGGCAATGCTATGTCAGAGCAGCACTACCTTACCTTGATGAGACTGGTTGCACAGCAGTATATGACGCACTCAAGGCAATAATAACCAAGCTAGCTATGCATAACTGTGAACCCAACATTTTTTGAATCTTCTGTAACCCAAAATTCTGTAAAATGAATGAAAACAAAAATGTTAGTGGTATAGGGTGAAGCACTAACATAATACAAGAATGACAAATACTCTTACTAGGAAGAACCTTTAGTGTGATAAAGAACAAGCTGAAGGATAATGTTGCTGACGCCAAACAATATAAACATGTTTCTCCAACAAATTCAGTATTCAGGATGTACAAAAAGTAGGCACTAGCAATTGCCATGGAAGTAGTTGTTCCAATTAAGATAATTTCACCATCAGCTTTCTCAATGTCAAATGCCCTTTTTTGGGGACCCAGTTGTAGTTGTTGGCCAAGGATTGCGACTATTCCATATGCAAGCATACCAAACAATGGAAGAGGAGCACCTGTCACAGAGAAAATATTAACGATAAAGTTTCTTACCAAGGGGACTGCTGGAATGTAAGCGCAATTTGCCTAATTTGGTGATTACTGGATGCCCAAAAAAATTGGCTGTATAAAGATGCCAAAGTTGGTGATGCCCTTAAGATCAGGTCCAAAGATAGCCACCAATCGGAAGATAGAATAACTGATATGAGACAGAAGTCACAAAACACAGACATATTCCTTCAGCACAACATATCCAAAAACAAACCTAAGGACCTTAGATGATTATTTATATTAAACACACACACAATCTTTGTTATTCATTTCACACAGGATTAAGCCACCTTCTACTTAAGAATACTAGTTTTGGAGCAAGATACTAAACCTTTTTGTGTAAGAGGTTCTGCTACTATTTTTTTTTCTGAACTTCTTTATTTCTTTTTTCACATCCAGTTGATGGCAGTGGTACATGTTTATCTTTGTCTACTAATGAAATTTTTATGTGCTAAAAAATTATTCAATTAATTTTCCTTAGTAAACTACAAAAGCCAACTAAAAGCACAGGACAAGTTACCATGAATCTCATGGAGCTCATGGACGAATCTAAACATAAACATGCACAATTTTATGTGCCAATGTGGAATAGAAAGTTTAAGCCACTGTGAGTTAGGTAATCTAATGATTCTGACTGGAGTCTGACTTCGCGATAACCTGTGTGCTCACAAGGAAAAAATATTTTACCCAAGAAGCACCTCAAGCTCCTTTTTTCAAGCACATGATCCATCTCAAACTAATAATGATCCCATATACATTGCTAAAAGGAATTCATTTCTTTCAGGCAATTGAAACCTTCCTTACGGACACCAATGCCCTATTTAAAGATTTACACTTTCTTCCGGATTCCCCTGTTTCGCTAGTGAAAGGAATAAAATCTCTATGCAACTATGCCGAAAAAGTCCACTGGCGTGCATTATTGCCCTAGCACTCGCATATACATGCTGCATGAAACCAGTTCTACAGCCAAGTTCAAAATTTCTGAGACAGAACAGTGAAACGCTCATATTCAGCAAAAGCAACCGAAACAATTTCGTCAATTTAGTCACAGTGAACTAGAAGGAAAAATCTGCAAAGTAAAAATCAAATAGAACCATTAGTATTTTTCTCCTTCAACCAAAATTAGGTAAAAAGAAGCACCGAAAACAGATGAGAAGTCACTGGTGAGGATGGTGGTGCAAGAAGTCCCTCCCATTGGGCAGAAGGCATCCGAATCCGTGAGCTTCAGGTAAGTCAAATACGCTGCCTCTAAAAATCCAATGCCTCCAAGAGCCGCACACAATTTATATGCTGAAATAATCCTGTCATCTTCATCAATAACGATGGAAGAGGAAGAAGATTCCAAAGATGAAGGCAATGAAGAAATCGTCGTTTCAGACTCTGGTTTGGCAACACCTTTGCTGCCCTCCGACTTGCAGTTCACTTTAAGTAGCACGGATCTTTGGCCCCAAACTCCTTTCTACAACAGCAATATGTTAAACACATTATAATCAAACTACTAGCAGAAACGCCTCACAAATAGATGCATATAAGTAGAGAGATCACGAACCTTGAAGTGAGAAGGAATAGGAAGCAAAGGAGCTGGGGGAGGAGAAGTGAGACAACTAGCTCGATCGCATGGAAGAGAGGAGGATAATGTGGTGAAGAAGCTGGTCGTCGTCGCCATCATAATGAGCTCCCGCGTTTTTGTGAGTATTCTCACCTTCTACTGTGTGTTTACTACGGCGGCGGAAGTGGAAAAGCCTGTCTGTCCCCCGGCGGTGGACCGGTGGCGTGCAACTGTATTTTCAATTGCCAAATTTTTACTTTGATTTTATATACAAAAATAAAATAAACTATATATTACTATTGAACGAGCTCTTCTTTCCTTTCCTTTTTTTTCTTTATTTATTATTATTTATTTTGGGTATGCTCTTTAAAAAGTTGAAATTATTTTATGAAAATAAAAACAAAAATAAAATGTAGTTACTTCACATAATGCTTGCGATTCCTCGCATTAGAATTTAGATCAAGGCATTACAAACTTCTGGTTCTTCTTACTCTAGTTTTGGTGTTATTTCTTTGGCCTCTATAAAGATTCTTTTATATAAATCATCAATGAAGATGGCAATAGAATAAGTTTGCCAAAACTCGAGATCTGTCCTGCCGAGAATTATATGAATTTTGGACTCACTCATATCAGACCTGAAATTAATGGATTGAACTTTGCTTTCTAATTAAAAAAATATTAGAAAGAAATATTTTTTTAAACCTTCATGTTTTAATTCTTTAAAACCTATAAATGAAAAAATTATATCTTGTTTTCATATATATTGAATGGATAAACTATTAATTTAGACAATATTATTGCTTCAAATTATAATAGTATTATATTTATATTTCATATATAGATTATCTAGACAGTATACAAATTTTTTCATATAAAAATATGTAAATACATATTATGTATAAATATATATCATAAATATATACACATTTTTTTTTTAAATCTTAACATTTCCCTTTATTTCTAATAATTTTAATTACAAATCGTCATTGCTAATTATTATAAGCTCTAGAAGCTTATTTTATTTAATCAATTTAATAATTTATTTTTAAACTAAAATTTAATATTTTTTTAAATTGTAAAAATATTTTATAAGGTGGGAGAGCTTTTAAGATATTTAAAAAAAAAAAAAGAAAAGAAAAGAAACTAAACACCCTCATCATTAACATGGCCGAGAGACATCAAAGATAAGAACGCATTAAATATTGTGTTCCTTCTGAAAAGTGAAAATATACTGTACTTATATATATATATAATAAATAGAAAGAATAAATTAGTAACAATATACTAAGTGATAATAGAAAACTTATCGTTAAATATATGTAATAAGCGATAAAAATATCTTATAGTTTTAACAAATTCAATAGTGATTAAAATTGTGTTTAAATTAATATATATAATTTGTGATGCATGTATAATGATAATCTAACGACGTAAAAAATCTTGTTCTAAATTATAGTGATATTTTTTATTGCAATTAGGCTGTCGGTTGTCACTATAGTCGTCCCATTAATTATTAATACAAGTAGTTGTTAACAGTGACAATTTAAATACTATTCTCTATCATTATTTAGTATATCTTGATAAAACAAAGTTCATGTCACTTTAAAAATACACATAGTGACGAATAAGGACATCATCAATTGATACAAAGTGATCAATTTTCACAATAACGGTTAATAATTCCTCATTAATATTGTTAACGTACTTTGAATGAAGTGATATTAACTTCGTATTTTTACAGAAAAAATGTATATTCGAGTGCTACTAGGAGTGTATGTGCATTTGTCTATCACATATAGTAGTATTTTTTTACTAAATGGCAGTTTAAAAAAATTTATGTTTGGTTCATGATTGATCTTTAAAATGTATCAATGTTATGATATCGATCTATGATTAAATATAATTTAAAAAAAGAAAATTCACCAGTTTCACATTTATTGTGCGTTTTTTATTTATTTAAATTTAAAAAAATTAAAGAGCAGATGAGATAAGAACGAAACAACTGATAATTGAAAAATGCTACCGGCTCTTGATTTCTCCTAGGGACAAGAATTTCATACGCCGCTGTCACTTCTTTCTGTCTCTTCTCTTTTCTATCATAGCTATGTACAATTAAACGAGCACAGAGTACAATCGTTCCAAAGTGATGAGCGTGTGAAGAAACAATGGGCGTATCATGCGGTGGCCACCTCCGGGCCTCATGGGATCGTGGCTTTGACCGTTGCTCCCGCTTCTTCCCCTGCCTCTCTGATCCGGGTTATTTTTTTCTTTTTTTTTTTTTTTAAAAAAAAATTTTTAAGATATATTCATAGGAGCATCTGAAAATTTTGATTTTGATTGATTATTTTGGTTTGACATCTGTTTCAGCTCGAAGATCTGCTTTATCTTTGAAATTAGCGTTGGTGGTGCTGCATCTAGTTTTTCCCGGGGTTTTATTTTTGTTGGACAATGATTTGATTGAGAAGACCAAACAGGAACCATGGTAATGTACATAATCTGCTTGTTTTTAGCTTCTTTCTACATATGTAATTGGCAGAACTTGGTAGGTGAATGTGGAGGAAGTATAGTCTGCCGGTCAATTGTGTGTGTGATTTGGTAGTTGCAAATGCAATTATAGTATGACATAAGCCCTCCGAGCAACACAAGAAATGGAAATGATGGGTTATTGAGGATTCGAAAGTAGGTGTTCATTTAATAATTATCAGTTTATGATTGTTATGGAATTTTGTATAGGATTCAACTTGTACTGGAATACTAGTTTGACGAATTCTGGTAGATTTGTTGAGCTAAAAGCTATTGCTCAGGCCCAAGGCGGGTAAGTCCTATAAGGACAATAAGAACAAAATACGTTTTATGCTCCCGTTTTAATTTTGGTGGCACTGATAATATTCCACAGTTTGTAATAAGACTAACTTGCTAAGAGTTGAGCTGGAATTTTTGTGGAGGTAACTTACTGACGTTGATGGCATTTTTGAACATTGTCTTAGTACTTTAAGGGTACCATCCAAGGGATCTTTACCTCCTAAGTATCTTCTATTATGATTCATTTGGAAAATGGCAGTCCTCGTGGCTTCCTTGGGTTAGTTAAATTGGATTAAGATTAGAACATTGGACCTGTATGGTGTATTTGGAACCAAAGTACTTATTCTTGTAAATCTTACTTGTTTTGGAGACTTTGTGAACAATATCTCTAATAGATTGGGGATAATCTTCGTAGAAGAATATGATAAATTTTAACTCGACTTCTCGCTATGAAACAATAAATTTTGCTATCAATATTTTGAATCTTCATGTTGCATGAGAATTGCTTGAAAGAAACGTAAAGCTATTGAGAAGGGGCAGATAACCTGGGGATTATAAGTTCGCTTGCCTGATTGTTCATATTAGCGCTGTTTGTAACCATTTTCCACGTGTTCTTGGGAATCACTTTTCATTTCCATTAATGTACCTGTTGTGATACACATTACATAACATCCTGCTTTTCTTGCCAACACAGGTACACTGCTATATATGTATTATTGTTTGTTGCTACACTGGTTCAATATTTTATTACCTCTGGAACATCTCCCGGGTAATTATATCACAAGCTACTCTTGCTGCCAAATATAACGATTTAGAAACTTGGGCTGAGAAGTAGATCTTTTATTCCGTCCTGTTTCTGTAAAGCTTCAGTTTGTTTCTTTAAAACTACAGATATGTACTTGATGCACAGAAGGCTGTTGATGAAAGAGATGCTTTAGCTAGAAGGGCACTATTGGCCTCAAAGTAAGCAGGTCTTTTTCTGATTCTTTTCTAAAAATAATGGTAAGGCACAAGGTGCCAGTTTATAAGTTCATAAGTCAGAGGAATATGCAGATAGTGTTGCACTGTTTACTGATTATGGAATTAACTAATTGCCATTTCTTTGTGTATGTCTTGTTATAATGTTCAAGCAAAGACAACCAGCTTCAAGCAAAAATGGTAGTGTTTCAATCACTGTTGATGGAAGTCGCTATCATAGAGTAAAAGAAAATGCAACTGCTTGGACAAAACTAGTGATGGATTTGTACCCTCCAGGGTTATCTACTAGGTAAGTAAATATTACTAGTACTTTACGCTATTGGAGTTATGGAAAAGTCTTTTCCTTGATGGATGAAGTAAATTATAGTTGCATATCACTGAGATGCGGATGCATTGTTCATGATGAGTCAAAACATTTCCCCTCTTCAATGGATAACTTAATCTTGTTGCCATCACCTGAATGGTCCCATGTTTGGAATCTGCAAAGAGTATGGAGTATTTGCTCCTTTTAGAGCTAGGACACTGAAAGGAGAATCTAGCCTAACTTCCCAGTGGTATTGTAACATGAATCTTTTGACTAAACTGTGTCCAGAATCTTAGGAAAAGGTTTTTAACGCATATTCTTTCTTTTCTACTGGACTAGTGAAAGGACTAAATTTGCCTTGTGTTTTCTTTTTTATATTTAATAATAATTCTAGGAAATAGTCCTTTTGTATTCTGAGTCACAAGGTAATCAGGTTGGATATATGTATATGAGGTAGGTTTGGAATGCAATGTCTGCAAGTTGACAGATATGATTTATTCATCATTCTTGTTTCATTTGTATGTGAATTGGAATCATTCTTGTTTCATTTGTATGTGAATTGGAAAGAACTTTGTTCCTAATGCTTCTAATATGTGAACACTATTGGAAAGCTTTATTTGTGTTGTTAAAGCCAACAATTTTAGCTTGCTTGTTCTCTCATATATTGACTTTTTATTTTTTATTTTTTTTTCCCCAGAACTGTGACCTGTCCTTACTGCAATGTTGTTCAGGTAGAATATTTTTTCTTTTCCTTTATTTAATCCCTACACAATTACATTTGTGTTTAAGCAACATCAACATGTTTTTACAGCTGAATATGATTCAAACATACCTTTTCTGGGACCTCTCTTCTACAGAATTGCTTTTATTTTAATTATGCTTTCATTCTGTATTTATATTGTTTATGTAACAGAAATTTGGCCTTGAATTAGCCGCAATATTGCCACATGTTGTTAATATGTTCACTTCTGTCTAAGGTTGAGGCTCTGGTCATGTGAGTTGAAACTTAAATCTTAGTCACTTAAACTGAAAATTTCAGTTAGGAACTATATTTAGCATCGTGGAATGTCACACATGAAACTGGAAATTTTGGTTTTATTACTTGCAGTGAGTGCTGAAAACTTTCTATAGGAAGCAAATGATGTTGCATGTAAATCAATTTTACAAGGCTGTTAATTAAAGACTACTGAACAAAAAAGCAGCTCTTACCAATTATTCCTCCTCTTACTGCTTAACTTTGATCAGTAGTTCCAGTTTGGAGTTGCTCTCTTCCTAGAATCAAACCTTTGGACTTGTCAAAAAAATCTCAAAATACTGGAAAAGTATAATAAGTGATGTCCCATATGTTACGATTCTGAGAATACGAAACAGTTAACACAGGAGCACAAAGTTTGAGATAGCAGTCTCAGGACATCTGAGGCGAAGGTGCAAAGGGATGCATTTCCAGTCAAATACCACAAGCCAACTTACAAATTGGCTAATATTTTCTTTCATTTCCATTTGACAATTGAAGTATGATATCTAGAAAAAGACTCTGGAAAACATCCTACTCTAAACTTCTGTCATCATAATGACAGTCTCTCTTTCTAGATTATTCAGCTGCCCCTGTTACATGCAGTGCTTGTTTCATTTGTTTGTGCAAAGATGTATCTGGTAGGCAAAGATAATCATTTGAAAATGTTCTCATTAGGCAAGCAACAATTAGGATTATTTAACTTGATGTGCTGCCTTTAGTCTTGCATATACTGTACAGAATATTTGCAAGAAATGCAATTTTCTTAAGCAGGTCTTATCTTTCCATGGATGCATAAGTGGGAATAAGAACTATGCCTGCTGAATGCATTAGCTTCCCGTACTCTGCAAACTAACCTCGTGAATTTGATTGATGAGAAAACAAATTCTTGATCAAAAGAAAACATTTTCCCTTGACGATGATTTAGACATTTTTGCAGGGTGAAGAATGATATTCCTGAGTGTCTCATGGTCTAAATAAATGGAAAATTCTTAAGGAATAAAATGATGCCTTACAGAGAAGTTCTTGAATTACAGCAAAGAATTCTTTATGTGATAGTGTGCCATACTGTCCTTCCAATTTGCTCACCTGAAGAATTAGAAGCCTCTTTATATGCCTTTTTGAAAGTTTAGCAGATGAAATACCTGGGCTTCCTACGTTGACCAACAAAATAAACTTCCTTCATGAGATTTGCCACTAGCTGCATCATGTTGTGGCAATTTCAAATAGATTTCTTTTAAAGATCAGCCAAGCAAGTGAATACTGCAAAACTTCATTCTAAGTGATGGGGATTGGTATTGTTTTGAACGTTTCGATCTTCTGATCTGCTTCTTCACCTCTGGAAGAGGCCACAGGGCAAATTTAGTCTTTGAGCTTATGAGCATGCTTTAGACTGACATCAGAGCTACTAACGTTACCAAATTAAATTAAACTCCAAGAAGGATGCCTTTTCCCATAGAGAATCTGGAAATGGTAGGATTTCCGGAAATTAAGAAACTTCCCGGTCTTACAGTTACAAATTTGAAATAATTATGTCTAGTCCCAGTTAATCAGTCAAGCTTTGGAAATCCAAAATAAAGCTTTAAAACTGGAAGTATTGTACACTTTTCTTCCATAATCTTCACATGGTTTTGTCTTTATACCTTTACGATCATGGATGGAAGCCAAAGCATATAAATATATAAATACTATATGGCAACTTCAAAATTAACTGTTGATAATCCTAAATAACGTTTGAGCCATAAAAGTGTTCCTTTCATGAATTTTACAAGCTTTAGATGCTTACCTAGCCACCTTTCTTTCCCAAAGAGAAGACTTGAGTAGTCTCGTCTATCTAATTAATTAGATATCGGTTGTGTAATGAAAATTTTAACTCCTCTTAGATAATGGATATCTTAACATATTCTTTGACAATTAAATGGGTAAGATTCAAACCTTCCAAGTAGTCCACTAGTTTGATGTATCATTAGGAGGTGCTTTTTTTTT
>JACFYI010002927.1:1334659-1346049 GCA_014898755.1 Handroanthus guayacan | reverse complement strand
AGTGAAAACTAAATTTTTAATGAAATCCATATATATATGGATGTATGTATTTTTATTTTTTTTTATTTATGTAAAAAAGATCATTGTTTGCCAGTTTGCAGCCGAAAATCATCATAAACTCCAGAATGTGGGAAGTGCCTGCTTTAAGTCCTTTTTGGACCATATGTTTAGCAATAAGACCCCATATTCTTAAGTAATCTGAGGTTATAATTGCTTATATTTGGCTGTTTTGTCTTGCATAATCGCTATGGAATATATCAGCTGGAACAACTGACAACATGGGACTGGATATGTTGTTGAACCTGTTTGGTGGACTCGGGTTTGGTGGTGGCATCACTACTCCAAACAGATCTCAAGGTTACATTTCTCTCTCTCTCTCTCTTTCTATATATATATATATATATGTATATAAATATCTATTTGTTCTCATTGTTGTGCGTTTAATTTTATGTTTCACTGCAGTGCCCCCTGAAGAATTATACGCCACTCAACTCTCTCAGTTACGGGAAATGGGCTTCCACGATACCCAAGAAAACATCCGAGTACTGATTGCAACTGCAGGGAACGTTCATGCTGCGGTGGAACGACTTCTGCAAAATCCTGGTCAGTAGACTGATGTAAATACCTTTCGGGTAAGGTTTATATGGATGCTTTTACAGCGTTGGGGATGGAATTTGGATAATGTGGATACGTGACACAATTACTACATCATAGGATCGAAGAAACTTTAATATGATCGTTCGAATCGTCTCCTTTGTCTCCTTGTTAGTTGTTCTCATCCCAGGATTTAGAGAAGACGGAAAGAAACAAAGTTAAGAGAAAGAAAAGAAGGAAATCTTGAGTGCCTTGTAAATACACTGAAAAGTAAAATATATCCCTGCATTTTCCATAATCTTGTAGCATGTTATGTAATATATATTATTGGTTCGGCTGCGTGTTATTGATCTCCTGTCTGGACAATTTGTAGTCTTAAGAGATATTCTTGTTCGGCTTCTACAGATTAGATTTTCTCGACCGAGTGGTCTGGGTGCCTGGCTACGGTTGTCAATGGTGTGCGTTTTCATTCGAATCTGATCTGAAATTTAGAATATTTATTTGATAGTTCAAATTTGATAATAAATGTTCTAATTCAAAATAGATGGATCAAATATGCAAGTAAGCAATTTGATTCGTTGAAGATCCGAATTTGACTTTTAATAATATGTTTTATTTAAATTAATAATCATATTAATAAAAATTCTTAAACTGAACGTACTTTGTTTGACAGTAGAGCTTTATATGTTTGGCAGTGTTTTATTTATTGCAATATGTGTGTGTGTGTGTGGGTGTATTTTGATAAAATTATTAATGATTGTTACTTAGATTTTCGTTTTTCGAATTCTGGATTTTGTCCAGTTCAAACTCCAATTAGTGGTCCTAAATTCAGTAAGACTTCGGGTCCAAATTCGATCCTCTTTTGAGAAATGACTATCAGCATATAACGAATTCGTCAAATTATTATGCGGTAGATATGTCATCTAATTCTAAATTACCGTACGATTGTATGACTGCAAAGTGAACTCATAATCAAGAAACGAGACCTTCATCTTCAAAAGATTTTTTCACAATTAGGTTATTATTTTCTAGTTGAACATAATGAGTAACACTATCAAATATTATGATATCAATTATTATCAACATTTTTTCCTTTGAGAAATAAATACATTCAATCATAATATAATCAATATGTCATTAATATATCAATGTAAATATTTTAATACATTCAAAGATTAAATGCATTGACAAGAATAAACAAATTATTATATCGTATAATTAAAGTTATTATGCAATAGAAAAAAATCCACACGCGCTCGGCAAAAATCAAATTCATAACCATGAAACTCTCCCTACGAATCGGGCTAGGGCTCATTAGCTCATTGTTATCAACATTCACTAGCATAGATTCTCAACAGCGACTTAAAGAGCGGATAATAACTTATATTTGCTTGTTTGCAATTTACAATCCACAACGATGGACTAACTTGTCATTCTATTATATATTATTTTAAGATACTACTTCATTGAATGATCATGGGTTTTCATAAATTGAACTTCAATAGCAACTCAAGCTACTTTAATTATTTCAGACTTGTCAAAACATAACATAAGATTATTTGTCATGCATGTTGATTAGCAATATCAAACGAGGCACATGATCCTTTTCGTTCCAACTTTGATAAATTTCAAGGTTTCTGTTGTGCTATGTGTGTGTGTGTGTGTTAAAAGACCAAAAAGAAATGTAACACACTTGAAATATTTTCCTTGTCAAATATTGCTATTATTTAATTTTTAATTGTGAAAAAATTCTGAAATGAATGAGAACTTCAAAACATGTAGTAACCAATCTATATCCTCTTACTCTATGAATATAATATCCTAAAAGATGTAAACGGTTATTCTCTAACTAGAATTCTAATGATTTTTACGTTATTAGGATTGCATGAAAGTATGTATTATCGTTATTTCAACAAAAATTCTAACCAAAGAATTCACATACAATAAGCTAATCAAACAATGTTATAAACTTGTTCACTTCTTGTGCATGGATAGAACTATATTTGTGCAATACTACCTAAGTAGTAAAAAAGAATTTAATAAACTTTCTCTATTCGTTTAGAATTAGATTTTATCAGAAACATTTTCATAGGCATTTTAATTTCTGCTATTAGGTGCCATAATAACAATATATATTCTCATGCAAGATTATCTCACATTGACCTAAAAAGTTAATCAAGATTGCCTCTTATACCATTCTTAGGAAATAAAAGTGTAATGTGATGTAATTAAAATTGGTGGAATGAAATATGAAATTGATCATATAAAAATATATTAACCGGTTGTATTTTGTATTTATATTTATATCAAGAAAAAATTACACCATATTTCAAATAATGGGTAATTATATTTTTATCAAAAAGATAATATTAATATATATATATATATATTATTTTATCAAAAAGTTGCAACTAATCACTAGAAATTAACATGCCTTTACTCAAAAGTTGCAACTAATTAATTAGAAATTAACATACGTACAATTCGTATATTAAATGTTTATTAATTTCTTAAAAACTTATCGCATAATTATAAAATGAATCAACACAACTATTAAAAAAAAAAAAAAAACAAATTAACACATCCATTCGTATAAACCATTTCTTAAATTTCCCAAACCTATAAATTCCCTCATAATTTAATTATTTCCCCTTATTTCTCATTAATCATAAACTCATAAGAAAAAGCAACAATGGCGGACACAGGCAGCACTGATGATGATCAAGGATCTTCTTCTAACCCCACTACTCCAAATCCTCCACTTCCCGAAGACATCCCCCGCCGCCGCCGTGGGAGAGGCCGCGGACGCGGTGGCAGTGGCCGTGGCAGAGAATTAGCTTCTCCTCGTTTAAGCCGCCGAGACAGCGGCGCTGGGAGCTCTTCGGCCTCTGCTTCCACTGCCGGCGTTTCTGGACAGTACGGCGGGTTTTTGGAGGCGCCGGTGGAGGCTTTGCCCATTTTGGACAGTGGTAATGTCGCTGCCGCGGCAGGGTTGGTAATTAGTCGGAGCCCCGCGGCAGGGAAGCGAGTCCGGGAGGCCGCCGGCGGCAGCGGCAGCGGCAACGGTGATCAGGTTAGTCCCATGAACTGCACAGTTTGCGGTAAAGAGTTGAAGTCACCGAAGGCTTTGTACGGACACATGCGAGCAGTGCATCCGGGGAGACAGTATGTTCCTCCACCGGTGTTGACGGCGGAGGAGGAACGCATTCTATCTAGGAATCCGCCTATCCTTGACACCGCTGCAAGCGGTAGTGGTGGTGGTGATGGTGATGATGGTGGTGGTGGCGGTGGTGTTGAAGAGGGGGAGATTTCGGGGGGTGGTGGTGGAGCAGCAGCACCAATGGAGTTGGAGGAGCCGCCGAGACGGTTGCCGGACTTGAACTACCCACCGCCGCCCGAGGAGGATACGTAATTTTAGGGGAGGAATGAGCATATTTCTTGAATTAATAATAATTTATGGGTGTTTTTCATTTTTCATTTTTTTTTTAAGTTAAACTGTTATTTTTTGCGTTGAGCTTTGAGGAATAGTTGATATTTGCATGCATGCATAGGATATATGCATCTGACGATCAATCTGTACTGATAATAACAAATATATATGAAAGAATTTTGATCTTGTATTGTTTTAATTATTTCTTTAATTAATTTCATTGATCATGCATATTTGTTTATTATTTCATGTGGGCACAATATTTTTTAAAATCTTGCCATTTAGTATTTTAATTGATTTTAATCTTTTTATATTTATGAAATGCTCTAAGTTTGATATAAATGTCAAACACAACCTTTTATTCTGTAAACTTACGTCAGGAAAATACCCTTTCACCAATGAAAAATTTGTGATAGATAGTCAAGATTTCATTGAAAAAATACGATTATGTGACGGATCAATTATGATGAATCCTAGCATATTTGAAAAAAAAAAACAAAACAAAATATATATGAATAATGATATATACTTGTGACGAACTTATAATTAATTTTTCTAACAAATTTTTAGTTTGCGATAAAAAATTCCATAACAAAAGTTAGTTCTGTGATGGACTTCAATTTCGCGATAGAATTAATCAGTGAAAAAGTATAAACCAAAGAATTTGTGATGAAATAATTCATGAGTGATTTCTTAATTTGTAGTGATTTTTTCCTTTAGTAAATGAGATATTTTCTTGTAGTGTGTTATAATGACTTCAATTTCGCGATAGAATTAATCAGTGAAAAAGCATAAACCAAAGAATTTGTGACGAAATAATTCATGAGTAATTTCTTAATTTGTAGTGATTTTTTCCTTTAGTAAAGGAGATATTTTCTTGTAGTGTGTTATAGTTTTCATATATAAGATGAATGATGATTTAGAATTTGAATTAAGTATCAAACACATCTTTTTTTCCCTCATACGTCAAACAGTTGAAAACTAATTAAGTTTATGATAGCAACGTATATTTGTTATAATGAAAAAAAAAAGAAAAAAGAAAAACCATTTTTATGATGTATAAATACAACATACACAGACCAGATGGCCATCTTTCATAATGAGCAGAAAAACTTACTGTTCGAAATAAGTTTTATGATACAAAATCTTATATTTCAGTACCAATTGAAAATCTTATCATTACATGGTGATAAATATCACATATGCATGCATGCATGATGAGAGGAAAAATGGAGGTTTATTCTGAATGAGAGGTTGTACAAACAGTGGTGACTCCAGAAATATCAATCACTGGGGTCAAACATTAACTATTAATAAATAAAAAACTGATTATTGAGGAACTAAAATACTTTCCTCAATACTTCTTTTTTACAGTTGTCCTCTATAATTTTTTATATTCTGAAATTGCGTCATAATACTCTTATTACTAATGTTATTAAATACATGTTTCTCAATATATGTAACTAAACAGTCATTTATAAACTGATCATCCCTTCAATTTTCTTTTAAAGTATTTTTCCATCATCTAATTTCTCAATATCCGATAATAAGAAATTTTAAATTAGATTCAGCTTTAAAAATAAAATAATAAAGAAAGTGGAGAAAAGATGAAAAAGAAAAATGAGGATAGAGCTTATCAAAAGAATATAAAAAAAGTGGGTTAAGTGGGGGTCAACAAGAATAAAAAATAAAGTAGAACAAAAAAGGGAGTCATCTATTATTAGGTTTATATATATATATATATATGGAAATTAATTAATAATTTATTTACATATATAATTAATTATTTACATATATAAGAATTCCTTAAAAAAAACAAAAAAAAAATTGAGTGGGGTCACTTGACCCCACGAGCCACCATGTGGCGTCGCCCCTGTGTACAAATATATATTAAATTAAATATTGCTACAAGAAAACTAACTCATTACTACATAAACAAATGAACACTACAAATTAACAAGTTTGAGAAATTACCATGACTGAAAGTTGATGTTAATAGAAAATAATAGTGGTGAAAAGTCATTTATTATGGTTTCGCTACGGAATTGATGTGTAGTTTCAGTGAGGATTGTGAAAGATTTACCATAACAATTAACCATGGTGGATATTTTCATTTCAATAAAAGTCATGATAAATGATATTTTCACCTCGATTTTTAGATTATTGACTACCGCTTCCACTACAATTGTTAGTTTGGGATTATTGATAATGACTTCCGCCATAGCTATTAATTTTTTAGTTGTCAAAATTTAATTATTTTGTAGTGGAAGTAAAGCCACATTTCTTATCACCAAAATGATTATATATACATACATATATACACACACAGACATATATCTTTCTAAATCCAAACACATTTTAGACTCCCAATTGTGATGTGCATGCTAAGATCAAAATTTTTGAATAAAATAATGTATTATCTTTTGGTGATAGTTCTTAAAAAACATATCTCCTATATTTTTTTTCGTTCTTATCCCAAACAATAACTAAATGCGATCATTTTAATCTTTCTCTTTACATTTATTTTTGCATGGACATCGCACTATGCATGCACAAGAAACAAGTAACAAAATAGTGAATAATTTTTCAAAGTTTTGCACCAATTCTTAATTCAATTAAAATTAGATATCAAAATTTGATCAGAAAGATCTAATATTGCTAAGAAAATGGATTGATTAATTAAACATATGAAAATGATCCTTTGGATTGATCACACTATGCATGCATCAACTCTTGAGACATTTTGCAAAAATTAAAGTTAAAAGGGGGGAAAAAAAGAAAGAAAGAAAGAAAAATCCTTTGGGCAAGCTCACAAAATTTTTAAAACTACTCATTATATTTGTTTTACAAAAGTCAGAAAGATATTTAAAGGAGGTAAAGGTATGATTCACTCATTGCATAAAAATAAATATGCAAAATATTACAAGGAAATCAAATTAAAAGGCCCAGAAATGCTTAGTAATGAAAGAACAACATTCCCGAATAACATATACTATTGAAAATAAATATTTTTTTTTGATAAATATTTTTAATAATAAGTAATAAAATTTATCATTAAAAATAAGTATTTTTTTCGATAAATAATTTTCTGAAAAATCTAATTTCTTGGTATAACATTAAGAATATTAATTTTTAATAAATATGATCAAAATATTATTAAAAATAAATATTATTTTTTATAAATAATTTTCTAATATTTTTTATACTATTATTTTCGATATAACATTCAAAATCATTTATTAAAAAAAAATGTTTATTGAAAGATCTACAATAGGAAATAATACTTAATCTTTTAATAATATTTATAATAAGTTAAATTTTTTTAATAAATTTTAGCGAACTACAATGGCCTCCCTTGAGATCTGACATAGTTACAAGTAGAGCCCCTCTAATGCATAGCACGTGTATATACACGTTGATCACATAGTGTATTTTGGTCATGCAAAATACTCAACTATGAGTTTGAGATAACTAAAGGGTAAATTTGGAATATCAATCATGTTTATTGATGACCTCAGCAAATTTAGTCAATTTAACTAACGGTTTGATTTATTTGGTAGATGGACGTCAACGGCAGGGGCAATGGATGTATTTTCCAAACCCGAGAAGATTTACTTGTATTTATGTCAAACCTCAGATGGTATAGCCAAAAATTTTTCAAACTCCAAATCAATTCAAAATTTAATTTATTAATTTTAAAACCTCACTCAATACTTGATAAATGTTAGAGATTTGGGTTAAATATAGTGAGATCGAGTTTCTCCATTCTAAAGTTAAGGTCTTGGAGGTGCACTCGAGTGGTTTGGTGTGGATAAAATGAAAAACCTGCAATGAAAAGTCATTAGACTAAGCCAAGATTGCCCTCAATCATTATCCATCAATGCTTAAATTGAAGTGCATAGAGATGAGGTATTAGAGAACACTTCATTAAGTGTGATAAGTATTTTATAAATGACAAAAGGAGATATTTATAGTAGCCAAAATGTACCATATGCACATTTTGACATGGCGTTATTACAAGACCTCTTAGGGCTAGATTACGGCTATTAGCCAGTTCGATTTGAATGGGTCGAGTCTGAATCTAATTGAGATCTAGGTAGGGATGCGCAAATCTTGATCTTGATCTTGAAGGGTCTTTCACATATTCATGAGGGTTATTTTGGGGGGACGAGATCCTCTATTTCAAAATGGTGTTTTATCTCATATTCCATGCTTTAAATACGTGCCACGTGTATTAAATATTTTTTTATAAAAATATTTAGTAATAAATACAATACATATGACATGTATTTAAAAGTATGGAATATAAGATGAAATATCATTTGGAATGTGAGATCCCATCGCTATTTTGGGTATCTAGTGATCTTATATGATATAAATAATTAAATGAGAAAATAAAGTGAAATCGCATTTTTTATATGTGCTCATCAAATCTTCATATTACCGAGTCCGCTACTAGTGCGGCATTTTCTGTTAATTCCGTTTGGACTTTGGAGCATGTCCGCGCAAACAAATGTGCTCCATTCTCTTTTAATATCAAACTCCCTCATTCGACGTTTCCCTTTCCCGAATTCTTCTTTTTTTTTTTTTTTTTTCTCCAAATTGGTAAAATTGATAATGATGGAGAAATCTGATCCTGCCAGAAAGCTGTTCACCCGAATGCGGCTATGGGAATTTCCCAACCAATATGTAGTGGAGCCCAGCGACGGCTCCTCTGCTCCTTTTTTGACCATCAGTCGCCTCGATGGCTCCATGAATCTTACGGGTCATACATTTTATCCATGCATGTTTCCAGTTTACTCCTCTGTAAATGTTGTGCGGCTGATTTCTTTTTCGTTTTTGCCCAGATGATGTGCCGCAGTTTAGCCCGCTTCGTGTTCCTGAAATTTGGACGATCTTTGGTTTGGTTGGGGTGTTAAAGCTGCTGGCAGGCATGTTTTATAGCTTTGCTGTTGATAGAATGTAATGGTGTAGTGGTGGTTGATGAGGGACTAGTGGTTTCTTGTGTTTTTGTTTCTTGTTTGCCTCGGGAGGTTTAAGAGCTTACTTTCGGTACGCTTAATTTATATGGTTTATTGTGAAATTTTGTGAATAACCCCGTATGTCCTCATCTGTGTATATCTTTGTAGAACTTAAATGTTGATCCTGTCTAGAGTTAATTGATTAGACTAGATTCAGTAGTCAGCAATAATCTTGGACTTGTAAGGGAACTTCATTTAACATTGTGTTAAGTTCAAAAGAGCATAGGCCCCAAAACTGTAATTTAAGAGTTAATTAACACTTGTTGCTATGGGGTGTCTGGGCATTTGTGCACTGTTTTGGTAAGTGTGATGAGTCTTTATCACTGAGTCCAGTTGCGCGGACATATAACCCTAGCGGGGGCGACGTCCCTTTGGCCGAAGGCGGTTTGTGCTGCATCCTAATCCTAGATCGGGGGTGGGTTCGAGGCCGCTGGGGGTACTCAGATCAAATTGGGGACGATTCCCAGCCGAGAAAAGGAAAAAAAAAAAAAAGTGTGATGAGTCTTTAGCTGGTTTGCCATTTATATGAACAAAGTTGCTATTTTATGTTTGAATCAATAAGCATTTGGTTGGGGATGGAGAATTGAGATTCTAAAGTGATGTCAGACAATATAGATGACAGATATTAATAACTTTATAACTAAATGTGGAATATGTGATTGTTTTTGTTAGGGAAGAATGAACTCGGAGAAATTGGAGTGAAAATTACTACAAGAAAATAACTGCTTTTACACTCTTTCTATTTATTACCTCTTGAGAATGACCAAACGAATACAGGATGTAAGTTGTGCAACAGCCGTGAAGATAGGATTCTACATGTCTTAATGAATCCTAATTGTAATCTAATTCTTCATAATTTCCATGATGGTTTAGCTTGATGTTTCCAAAATCTTGATATTCGTGTTACTTGCTTTATAGGGTCATATTTATTAGTCATAACTGAACGTGAATGCGTTGGATCTTATCTGGGCTACCCTATCTTCAGAATTACTTCAATGAAGGTTTTCCCCAGTGATCATTCTCTCAAAAATGCTCCAGAAGAACAAGTATACCACTTACCGAGCTTTTCAATTTTATATATGGAGCAACTATAAAAGTTTTTCGTTCCAATGCTTCATAATTTTTTTTTTCCCAGAAAAAGATGGAGAGTGAGCTTTGTCACTTGCTCAATATTGCGGAGAGGACCCCAGGTCTTTATTTCTCTTATGATGTGAATATAACATTGAGGTGAAGGTTTTTTCTCCACATTGAATGCTTGTTTATATGTTTACTGGTTCTCTATTTTTCTAAAATATTGCAAATGGGGTTTATCTTAAGAGTTTGATCATGAATTTTCTGAAGTTAGAGGAGAACATAACCCATTCTCATGTTATTGATTAACTATTCTTTGGGTTGAAATCAGTTGAGAGATTATAATAAAAAATTCTTGAAGTCCATGTGCATGTGATTTGGGTTCACTGTTAAACTTGCTGCTCAGGAAGTCAACTATCTCTATTGTTTATAGTGTCTTATGCACATGCATATGGCTTCTAAGTATCCGTAGCAATGCTTTCTGGGTTTTTTACTTTTTTATTTCTTTTTTTGACTTTTTCTGATAAGACGGTCCTGAAATTTTACATAATCTGCTCCAAGACATGTTATGTTAAGAAGGTAAATTTGTGGCTTTTCTTGCAGTGCTCAACGGCTGCATGATTTGGGTGATGAATCGAAGTTGCTTCCTCTTTGGAAACAAGTAAGTTTTCTTGATACCATTTTGCATTCTTCCCTGAATGGTTTCTATTGTTTGTGGGGCACAAACTGTAGCGTCTAGACCTGATGTAGCTTTAGTTTAGTAGTCTAGCAAATTAAGTGGTTTGGTTAACCATCCCCATTGTTGTCAGTTTCAGTTTCATGCATGTAACCTTACGATTATAATTTTTTTCATAGGCAGACCCTCGTTTTCTTTGGAACAACCACATGTTGGAACTGCTTATAGATAACAAGGTTAGCTTCCTAGCTGAATCATATCAATTATCCAGAGTCACCTGCAAGTTCTCTTAAATGTCTAATATTGATATGCTATTGTTTTTGTGCAGCTTGACCCATATGTACTTCCGGTTGTGCAAGGGAATATCCTTTTGAACGTACCTTATTTCCTGCACCTAATGCCAAAATATGACCAGCATCACCATATATTTGTACAATATGAAGTTAAGCCTTAACTAATTATCAGGTTTTCAGAGCTTTCAATCTGCCATTGGGAGAGATATCCTTGACGTTACACTGATTGCACGAAGGTGCACTAGAAGAAATGGTAAACTGCAGTTTTCTCTGTCTCATCTCCCGACCTGCCTCTCTCTCTCTCT
>JACFYI010002927.1:1323586-1334559 GCA_014898755.1 Handroanthus guayacan | reverse complement strand
TTTTTTTTTTTTCCTCCTACTCCTATGGTACATCACACCTTTATGATGGTGCTATGATGCTTATTTGATATAGCTTAGTTATGGGAGATCCTAAGATAGTTCATGAGTTGTTTGAGTGACTCATCCAATGCTTATTGGTCTTATGTTGGATTATATGTCATACCCCAAACATGGATTCTCTACTTTTCTACGCTTACTTATGTTTAAAAGGGATTTAAATAGAACTAAACAAACCTTTAATGACCCGATATTGCAGTTTTGAAGTCAAATTTGGCAAGACGGTTATTATTAGAGTGTGGAGTATGCTATATTTAACTTTATCTATCTTGTTATTCCCGTGGATTCTCATTTTGAATCTTTCTGAAGGCACTCGAATGTGGAGAAGAGGCGCTGATCCTGATGGTTTTGTTGCAAATTTCGTTGAATCTGAACAAATCATACAGTTGAATGGGTACACTGCATCATTTGTTCAGGTGAACTCCCCCTAGGTTTGTAGCAATTTTTATATATTTCTCTGAGGAAGCACCTTTGTTATTCTGCAGTGTCTAGGTCTCTAGTCTTGACTAGAAAGTGCAACCTATGGGAAGATTAATGGTCTTGGTTTCGTTTCCTATGTGGCAATATGACATTTAAGTAAATTTCTGGAGATGAGAAATATATTATTACTATAGTTTAATTATTAGTTCCTCTGTCCCTCCCACGTTACATGTTCCATTTTAATCAAAGCTTGATTAGAATAGAACAAATGAAAGTTCTGAGTTTTTTTTTTTTTTTTTTGTCTTTTTCCCCATTAAAATGGAAAGTGACATATGCATACGCAACGGTGGAATAATCGACTGACTGTTTGAAAACATGCATGTAAACTACGCCCAACTCTAATACACTTGCCACCCTTGTGCATTTTAGTACATGTTTTGTGAAGTCAACTTGATACACCTTTATCATACTCTTATCGGCAATTAGCTACCATTATCCTTTATCTATTCTTGCAGGTTCGAGGGTCAATTCCTTTATTTTGGGACCAGATTGTTGATTTGACCTATAAGCCAAAGTATGAAATCACGAGACTTGAGGAAGTAGTAAGTAGTTTTCTGATCTTGTAATTGAGGAACTCTATTATAACATATAGCAAATTGCATTTCATTTTTTTTTTTCTATTTTCATTTTTTGTCTTACTTCTTGTACACAACATGTATGTAGCCTCGGGTAGTTGAGCAACACTTTTTGGATCTGAGAAAGAAATATGGAAATGTTTTCGCTGTTGATCTTGTCAACAAGGTACATAATCTCCATAATGTAACAAACTTTGCGGATTTCTGTCACATCTTTGCTTATCTATGGAAATTTCTCCACATCATTTATGCAAGCACTATTTTCTTCTACTGTCATCAGAAATTTTTTTCCCAACTAAAGTAGTTGCTTTCTTATTTACAACCATCAGCAGCCAGTGGATGATCAAGAGGGAAATTTAATTTGGGCATTGTTTTAAATATTCATATATCAAATGTTTTTACTAAGCATAACGGCTTATAGTTTTGGAGACAAAAGAACCCATTCTACAGCTTTTCAAGAAATTTCCTTATTTTAGATCATTTGAGTTTAGACCTTACTTCAGTTGTTCTTAATGCTTTCAAGGTGGGAGGAACTTACCCCTTGTCTTTTTAATTCTTTTTTTTATCAAAGAAACCTATGAGTTAATTCCCTGATGATACTATTTAGACTATTAAAACGGCCATCAATCAAATAAATTTTAAAATTGCTCCTAGTGTGAACAGGTGAGGATATACAATTGGACAGACATTGCGAATTTTTCTGTCTCTGTGGTTGTCTTGGAAAACATTGAGATTGTTGAAATGATCGACTAAGTTTATGAAGGGGCAGTTGGTCACTGTATAACTATGCCATTTCTAATTGTAAAATTGGCTTGTTTTCTAACTCTGTGAAATAAAGAAGGAAAAGAGGCATCACGTATATATGTTGCATACAAGATCTTAATTCTTTATTACCAGAAGTCCTTGATCTTTCTTTCTTGCCGGTGTTGCTAGCATCTTTCATGTCCTCACATTCTTGTGCAATACATTTTTTTGCTGATTATATTTGGTATTCTAGTTCTTATCTTCTCAACATTTAACAGTACGGAGGTGAGGGACGGCTATGTGAAAAATATGGCAGTGCAATGCAACATGTTGCTGGTGATCATGTGAGGTAGGCCCTCTTTCATGGGCAATTATGATGAGTTTGCAGATGATATAAACTCATGTCACTTGGATTACTTTTACTTAAATGCGATCTGACTCAAGGTTAACCATACAACATCAAGCAGATATTTGCACTTTGATTTTCATAGGATATGTGGGGATAGTGAAATTCAGTGGCTTTCAATTCTCTATCATCAAGTTGAGACTTTTCTCTACAAAAACAGGTACCTTTCCCGTGAAGCATTTTTATATTCAGCTGATTATAATTTGACTATGTACAGTTTGTCTGCTTAGGATCTATAATTGTGTTATCCTGAATGTTAGTTAAGGTAAGTGAACTTAATGATGCTTATAGTAACTATCTATATCAATACTATTCTATCATATATATATAAATATAATGTAAGTATTAATGTAGGTGATGTTCATATGTATAAATATGTCTTTATTTAATTAGGCTTTCATTAGGCACAAGGTATTAATGAATTGAGCCTAAGTTTATAAAATTTCTAAACGTTTAATTGAAATTATAAAGAAAAAAGTAACTTCATATAAAAAACGATAGTCAATGGACTTGCTGTTTGGGCAATAATTGTTTAATGAATTAAATTTTGTGCACACACATAGGCTTTGACTGCATTCAGGTGTTCATCTTTTAGAAAATTAATTTAAACCCAATACTGGTTTTTCATTTTACGAAATTGATAGGTTCAACGCCGATCATCACCATTTGAAAGTCTAAGTCTCCAGGATACAGAAACAGATATGGAGGTGCCACAAATAGATATTGAACACCAAATTTATGGGTTGTACACAATCAATATTATAGATTCTACGTAAGGCCTTTTCTCAGTTTACCAGTGGCTAGGCATGTTGATGGGTACAATTTGTACGTACGAAGGAAAGGATGTGATAGACAAAATAATGTCTTCATACAAGATAGAAAGATCCCACTTCGCCATGAGTGAATTGTAAAGTTGAGGAATAACTATGGGGCTCATAACCTACATTGAGTTTTTTGAGAAGGAAAAGAATGATAGGTATAAAATTGCAATGGCACGTTACCATGCTTTATTATATTCCGTCACTTGGTTGGAATATTGGGCTACGATCACATTCTAAGCCCCCCGCCCTTTCTTGACTTAGGCGGATGTCAGCCTCATATGCATTCCTACCATATCCATGAAGTAATATTGGAAACCTGATAATCAAAATTTGCATCTTTTTCTATCGATTCATTAACCAATGGTTGTTTGTAATTTTTGAGGCTCCTCAAGTGTGAATCTAATACAAAAATAGAACAGACTCTTCGTTTCGGTTCAAATGCTTCAATACTTAAGAATATTCTTCTAAACGTATCACACTCAAATCAACCACTTCAAAGCCTTGTATATACACGGGTTTTATGTGACGAGCATTAGTCCTGCCATCTATGATGAGCATTTTACATGAAATTTTGATAAGATTGGGTTTACTAGACTTAACCTCCCATATAAAAGTGGAAAAAACCACTTCGCCATAGAAAGGTCAGCTTATTGACTAGGTCAACGCTCCTAGGTGACCAAAATAAGACTAAACATGGTTTTTCCAATACGGATATGTAGGACTTGACAGAGAAATTTTGAGGCGGAGGCAAACTTTGTAAGTCTTTTCATCGGAATGCTATTTTATATGAACTATTTAGATAGCTTAGGAATTCATATGGAACACGATTGACCTCCTACTTGAAGGGCAAGAGCGCATCTGTTGCCAAAGGGCGGTTGCAGGTCCAAACAATCTCCATCCAGCAATTCTGGAAAAGCACGAGATGGAAAATGCTAGGACCATAGAATGCCCACCCGAAGAGTTACCTGACTGTCAAGAATTGATCTGGTCCTCAACGAGGCAGATCAGGAACAATCATGCTTAGATAAGTGGATGGCCCAAAATGCCATTCGTGCCCTCTTTTATTTTATAGATGAACCTTTTCTTTCTAAAATCAAGGTATTACGTAAACTAATTAGGTTGGTTCACCTTTATATCATGTAAAGCTCGGCATAATAAGCAACGCTTACTTCTTCCACGAAGTTAATTATTTCTTGCTTCAAGCTTCCTCAGCACAGTCAGCTTAGTCGCAGCATAACCAATCTTCTAAAAGTTGTATAGTTTGAATTCATTCAGCAACTAATGTATTTTTTACTCTGGAACATTGGATTACCACATCGTACTCTTGTTCAACATAATCCTTGATGTGCCTTTTGTTCTCATGTGATGGCAAACACTACAAACTGAACCAAGACTAAGGTTACTGATAGAGTCAAGATCCATCTCCCATACCAACTTCATTGAGTGTTGGTTGAATAGATTATCATTAGATCATCCAATAGTTATCTTAATATAGTTTTACAAATCCTATTTCCATGCTGTTATAAATACAAAGCGTTCCAAATTTGTCGAGCTGTTTCCCTGTACTTTCTTACTTTTGCTGGGATTGACAGGTACCTTTTGTTGAATGAGAAGGGGGAGAAAGTTCATGGGCAAGCTGGAGTTGTGAGGACCAATTGCATTGACTGCTTGGACCGCACTAATGTTACCCAGGTAAATTTTGCCCTTTTTCCCTAAAATCGATCATTTCCCCTAGATATGCTCTTTGGTTAAGATAGCTGAAGAGGAAATATGAAACTCAACCATGTCAAGACTCTTTTGTAAAAGGAATCAGGTGTAGAAAAGCTAGACGATAATGTACTTTGATCTTAATCAGATGTGATTTTGTTGTATGATGCAAGATTGTATTTCAGATGATGATATATGAAATTAGAATATCATTATTTTCAAGGAACACATAATACCATGATTGTTTCTTCTTTTCTTGCAGAGCATGATTGCACGAAAAATATTGGAATCTCAACTTCGGAGACTTGGTGCTTTTAATGATGGTGAAACTATTAGCAGACATCCCGATTTTGATCAAAACTTTAAAATTTGTCAGTACGCTTTCTTATTCGGATGAATAATATACTTGATATAAGTTCATATTTGATGCTACCTTAGGATGAAAGTTCTCGAATTTTTCTTAGGCTTGTTCTTCTCATACTTTTCTATTTTTTCAAATTCCATTCTAGTGTGGGCTAACCATGGGGATGACATAAGCATACAGTATTCTGGTACTCCAGCTTTAAAAGGAGATTTTGTCAGGTACCCAAATCTCATAAATGCACCAGAAAATGTTGAAAGAAACTCAAGTTGATTAATTTTGAATTGTGAATTAAATTTTTTCTTGTATATCTTGTCTAAAATTCACATCACTGTCATTACTTGAAATGGCATATTTTAATTCCATCATTATAATATTTCACCATTAGCAGAATCTATTTCTTCTCGTATTTTAATTATACTTTTCACGCACATATGGCCACAAACATGTTAAAGTCGGTTTCTTGATTGAGTCTTGGAGATTCTTCTCGTTCTAACATTCTTTTGTCAGCAAAAATGTTTTCCCGCCTTTTGTTCGAAGTTTTTATCTAGTTGTCTATGATGTCCCCTCTAGTTCTTTATTTTGCTCGTTGATGTATGGCTTTTCGGCCCAAATTTCTTTTTGCTAACTATTTGATGAATCAAGATTTGCTATTGATACAGAGACAATGTGCAAGAGTTATATTTCTTAGTCTAAATTTTTCCTATTGAATATCAGATTTGGCAAAAGGACTGTTCGAGGAATTCTGCAAGATAGTTGGAGTGCTCTTTTGCGGTACTATTTAAACAACTTCTGTGATGGTACAAAGCAGGTTCGCATGCATGTACCAACCTGCTCAACTATAAATCTTTCTTGATGTAATTTTTAAGTGGTTGTTTCATAATTTTTATTTTATATATTTGCAAACTTTCTTTCAGCATTTTCCCAAAACATCAAATGTTTTGTTTGGTCCGGTTATGAAAGCTTCAATTTATTTGTGCATAATAATTTCTTTAACAAGCGTTCGCAATAAATAATCTTATATTGAGCAGATATCATGTACAATTGAGATTATGTATCGAGCTTAAATCCTAATCATTGTACCTATCCTTCCTCTCCTCAAGGACGCAATTGATTTGTTACAAGGACACTATATTGTAAGTGTTTCCCGGTGTATGACTCCTACAACGACGACAGGGGGTGTTGAAGCCATAGCTGTGAGTAATCCAGTAGCTACCGGCTTTCTTTATTTTTTGTCGTGTATGTAGTGCATGGTAAAATTCTCTTATCTACATTTCCATGATCTGACATTTTGTCGAGACCAGTTTACTTTCTGTTATTGTCTGCAATAACTAAATGAAATTATAGGAGACATCATGCCGCAGTATTTGTCTGATACTTTTATATGTGATGGTTATATTTTATTGTTCTTGTGCAGTCGTTTCGAGTGGCTTTTTTGTTGATTATGATTGGATTTATCTTCGCAACAATTTCACTAAGACGGGGTAAGTTGGGGCCTAAGCTAACAGCTTTTGATTACGTTGTGATTCATGCGCTTGTTGCTGAAGTTATTTCTTGATAATCAACTTAAGTATCCCCTTGAGTTTTGGAACTATGGAATGATCATCTTCTTGAACACATTATTCAAATTATATATGAAGGTTCTTGTACTGTTATATCATTCTATAACTGAATGAAAATAGACATGACCCCCTCTTTGCTTATATTCCTCTTAGTTCCATTTTTGAGGGTTTATTAGATATGCCTTCTTTGCTTCTCATGCAAAATAGTATGGGATGATTGTATTAATACTGTTGAAGTTTGACCTAATTATAGAAATACCTTATGTGGGTGGAAAAATTACAATAGCATTTTCTATCATTAGTTCAACTTAAAAAAACTTAACAGAGGGTGTGTAGCATTACAATTAAACCCATGAAAACTTAAGCATATTAGACTTATAATGTTTTAGTCATTATATTTCTACCAGGCTTAATTATAATATTGCATAGATTTTGGTAATTTTCCATCAGTTGAACTAATGCCAGAGTTGTTATTGCAATTTTCCATACCTATAATTATGCTAATCCTTAGAGCTAGTGGTGTTCACATAGTTATACAAAATAGTAAATTTCTTTTTTTTTTTTTTTGTTGGAGAACTATCCCAAGTAGTATTTGTGAACCCAGTGGTGTCATTTTAAAAAATTGACATCGCAACTGGGGAAAAAAAGTGCAAAATGGTAAAGTTTGGATCCTGATCTTTCTTTTGGTATATGAATACTAATTAATTTCTTATTTTTCCGCAGTTAAATATGACAAATGGAACTTATTATTTGCAATGATGTGGGCGAGCATGAGTTTTGCCATAGCATCATTTGTAAAGGCCAATGGTCGTGCTTTCTGCAACCGTCCTCGCCTGATTCAGTCTAGGTGTTGATCTATTGCAAAAATGATGAGCACAGTTGTAGTAAATCCTTCCCAGGAAGTTCCTATGTTCATCTTTTAGTTTGCATATTTTTTCCTTTTTTTTTTTTTTTCAAAAAAGTGAAATTGCTAATTCATTGCGTGCAAATGTACATAGGTTCATTTATTTTGTTTCAAAATATATTTAACCTTAATTATGTTCATAGATTCATCTATGCCTCTTATCAAGTCTGCACCATTATGTATAGGCATTTTATGAAGGTATTCTTCTTTCAGCTCAATCTGTAAACACAAGCAATCTGATCAATGATGGTAGAGAATGATTCCACATATCTGGTTTGTTGCATCTACAGGGACAAGATGTAAAAGTGGATGTTACAAGAGGTTCTGCTTTTTGAAGAAGTAAAAAGTTGTAAAGAAAATCATATAGAAACTTGAAAATATTCGAAAAGTAGAAGTTAAAAATACCAAAAATAACTGTAAAGTTGGATGGGATTGCTTTCAGCTTTTAGTTTTATTTATTTTATTTTATTTTTTTCCTACTTAAGTTCAGAGAAATAAAAGTAGAAGGAGCACCGATTAATTATGTTATACATGGAATTTGGGAACAAGAATTGACCCCTTTTTTGGGGCGATGCCTTCACATTTTTCTTTCTAAAATCCAATATCCACGTAAATCTCTAACTTTCATTGGCACCATTTCTTAAATTTTTCCATAAAATAATCAACCATATATATTTCAATCAATTTAAGAACAAGTACAATATGCATAGGACCAAACCCTGCATCTGCTAAAAAGGAGAATAAAAATGAATCAGTGAATTAGGATATAAACGTTACAGCTGCTTCAGTCTCTTCTCCAGGTAAGGATGGATCCTCTGGTAGTTCAATACAGCCCATACTAGGTGTCTCAGTCCAATCTCTGGCCACAATGCCTCAGGAGAGTACAAGAGGCAGTTCGAAGTTTGCCAAAGGAGAAAATTGCTCAGTCGATTCTCCCCAGAAGTTCGAACCAAAATATCTGGATCCGGTGCCACTCCCATATACATGTGCCTCTCAACATCCGCAAGCTTAATACCACCATTTTCACAGTCGTCCTTGTTCTCTTCTTCTTCACTTATCTCACCATTTGAACCCCCATCCATCAAAGATCGGATCTCAATCCACTTTTGTTCGCAAGATTCTTGGGCAGCATGGACAATCTCATCCGTTGATGCATAAGCCACACATACCAAAAGAATCGTCTTGCTGTTACTAGACGTAGCTTCCATTGCTTTTTCAGCAGCAACTCTAATGGGCTCGTTTAAAAGCTTCAAGTCCCCAACAAAATATACCCTCACCCCATATTGCTTCACAATGCTTTCTTCCTTGAGCAATCCTTCGATTTTCTCCAGCATCAAATCCATCAGATACTCAACTTCCTCAGGCCGTCTTCTGAAATTGTCAATGCTGAAAGCATATATTGTTATGTATTTCACACCCAACTCGTAGCAATACTTCATCAGAGACATAAGAGCCAAGAATCCAGCTCTGTGACCCATTCCTTCTACAAGATTCCACTTTTTTGCGTACCTTCGATTTCCATCCAAAATGAAGGCCATGTGGCTTGGTATTGGTCCAACAGATAGAATATTGAATAGAAATCTTCTCATGTGAAAAAATGATTTCCCTAACAATCTCCCAAAAAGAGTGTCGTTCGTGTTCTCCATTATTAGGCCTTACCTCTTATCCAAAGCGACAGTACTGCAAATCCAAAGCTAAAAGAGCTCAGGAAACATGGACAAGTACAAATTCACATAGTTCTCAACAATTTAACACTTATGTTAATAGAAAAATGAGATTCAAAATACAGAATGCCAAAAAACGAGTGCAAGATACAAATCATCATCATCAAGGTGAAAAAAAATATGCTAAGTCAAGTCAATTTAATTAAAGATTCTAAACTACATAATAGAGATGATTTCATGGAAAAGACAAACTCCAAATTTGATACAGCATTTCATCAACCAACTTTCCCTAACTTTTCCCCAAAATATAAAGAAGTAAGACTATACCCAGCTCGAACCACGTAAACCTGGAAACAAAATTCCTGAACAAACAGAAGGATCACGTAATTATTCCGCGACTTTAAACACCCTAATGAAGCCAATACCTGATCCAGCTTTATAATTAACACAGACCCACTTAATTTTAGCAAAGAAAAGAAGTGTATACTCACAAGTCACAAGTCGGAAGAATAATGAACAAAATAATATTGTTCGCAGCAAGTATATACACACACAGACGTAATATATACACATTCGCGGATATAGTTCATCGCAACTTTTACTGTCACGTTGATCAGAGGGTTCAACGTTCTTCGTGTGGCCGAGTATGAGGAGAATGCTGGCGGGAAACATTTATCGTGTGTGGATGAGAGAGAGAAAACGGAATGAGACAAATGCTGTTTGAATCACAGCTTTAGTGTGGTTATTTAGGATTTTGCGCTTAAGTAATAAAGTAGAGGTTTCACGTCTTCCTTATTATTAGTTAGATTCTCAACAATATGTGTAGACTTTTATCTGTTGTACAATAATTTAGAGGATTTGTATGGTAATTCAATGAAATTGTCTTGTCTTAATTCATATATTTGATTTTAAATATATTATTTTATTGATTGAATATAATCACTACAAAAAAGAATAGGAACATTGAACAATAAACAAGAGCATTGAGTAGGCATTCGATGTACATGTATAACTGTGGAACTATAATATTATTGACAGCTTGAAACTTATCGAAATTGTAATCATTTTTTCGGCATAAGTTTTTTACCATGTTTAGTGCATATTTGATGTGTTTGTATAATGGTGAAATTTCGAAATAGTATTAGTATAATTTGAGTGGTTGAATTTTGTTTACTTTTTTTCAGAATAATTTTTTCATAACATTTAGCACGTACTTGATGGGTCTGAATAATCATGGAATTATAAATTAGCAATGGTAGAAGTGATTAAATTACAATTATTTCTTTAGCACTATTGTAGTTATTTTCTGAATAATCATGGAATTATAAATTAGTAATGGTACCTGTTTATTTGCAAGTATGGGCTTATGAGTTGTAAGGTTTATACTGGAAACACTAAAGATAAATATCATATAAAAATTAATTCGTTTAGTCTAACTACACATTGGTTTTCATGGGTTTCTTCTTTAATTCTTCACTGTTCTCTATGTATCTAAAGTTTAATGACTAATAAAAGTGTCTGATATAATTTTACACTATAATATTAATCCATAGGTATTTTAACTATTGAAGAATACATTAACTAAAAATATTAATTTGATTAGGGACATTATATTGTTTTTCAATAAAAATGGTAAATAGCATATTAAATCATCATTTAACTTAATTAATTAATATGTAATAGGGATCACTA
>JACFYI010002927.1:1305211-1323523 GCA_014898755.1 Handroanthus guayacan | reverse complement strand
TTTTTTTTTTTTTTTTTTTTGTTTAATTCAATTGACTATATAAATCCTTATGTTACCATAGACCTTTTTGTTCCAGTAGAATATTTAGAAATATCTCCTCCACATTTGGACATCGATTATACTGAAAACAAGGCTATATAGTGGCGTGTAACTTTAAGTTGTTATTAGCATTCGAGTCTTGAGGGAATATTCCTATATATACCACCGAAAATGAAGGATATGGAAATGTGTAATGTTTATGAAAGTATAGTCAATTTAATCTAGAAAAAGTTTTAATTGAAGTGTGGAAACGCCAATAATTTGGATGAAAAAAGTGTAATTATCCCTTATTAATAAAAATGCATTAATAATACACAGTTATATATAAAGTATAAAAGAACATGTAGATAACTATTCAAAAATATTCAATGCATAAATACATTACCTACGTACATATTTTTATATATTAACATCTAAAACATAAAATCATTGATGGTATATAAATATATTAAGGATAAAAAAACGTTATCAAAATTATTGCATTGAATTATGGAAGAAATAATCACAATACTATATCAATGATTTGATATAGCAATTTACCATATTTTGAAATTGAAAATTCTGACTTGAGGAGGGTGAATCAATTTCTTAAAATTCATTAGAAATATCAATTACAAAATATAATTTTTGCTTATGAAATTCAAATTTAACTTCTCTTAATAAACAAAGAAAAATTTTGTAATTCATCAAAGCGACCAGTTTCTATTTTCTGTTTACGGCTGAGAAAATCCATTCTTTTAAGACATCTTATTCAACTTCCAATCATATATTTTCCTTTGCACATATAAATCATAACAATTGTTACACAGCACAAGGGACAATTGCACCATGTTCCCCTGTGAAATTCAAAATAAGCACTATAAACCCTGTCATTGTAAAATTAACACACTAAATTCTATAATATTTGAAATGAGCACTGTAAATCCTGTCAAAATTAGCATACTAACCTTTATCATTTTAAAAATAGCACATTAAATACCTGAATTATGTATTAGCTATGGTTGATTGGCTTCATTATACAAAAAGATAGAAGTTAGTGTACTAATTTTAAAATGATATGATTTATGATGCTCATTTCAAATTTCACAAGGTTTAATGTGCTAATTTTAAAATAATAGGATTTATGGTACTCATTTCGAATTTCACAGGGAGAGATGGTACTATTAACCTCACAACGCAACACTACGAAACATCTCTAAGGAAGATGAGCAGGCTCAAAAAAATGTTGGGGCCGTTCAAAGTCGTCTTATAGTATGTTAAAATCTTATCTTGTAATAAATTATCTTATTACTTCAACAAAAGAAAACCTTAAAGAGTTTATAAAATATTTTTTTCGAAATAAAAATTTATAAAATGTTAATACTCGCAACATTGTAACTAATATAATTGAAATGTAAAAAATAATCATATATTAAAAGCTTAAAATAAGTTAAAAAGTTCTAGTTTATTTAAAAAAATAGAAAAAGAAACTTAGAAGATCCTAATATTTTATTTGAAATTTTATAAGCTCTTTTTAAAAAGAAAGAAACACATATATTTACCAGGTATTTGGCTAAACTTAATTAAAATATCTTATAAACTCCTATACCTTATAATATGTTCTTAAAACTTATAAGATATTACATCTTAGCTTAAAATAATGTCAAAATGCTTTAATAAAATAACACTTGAATAAAACAACACTTTTTAGCTTATTAGTAATGGGTAATTTTGTAATTGAAAGTGAATTGTCAAAATATAAATATAAATTAGGAAATCCTAACTTTTAAAACTTATAAAAAGTGAGCTGATAAGATTTTTTTTCTAAGAAAAAAACTTTACTAAACACTTCACCATATCTAAGTTCTTAAACATCTTAGAAGATGTGTAAGATGTTTTAATGAGCTAATAAGCTCATCAAAACACCATTTAAAAATCTTATATGCTACCAACAGTGTTTTATCTAGCTTACGAGCTCCCCAAAATAGACACTAACTAGTTCTACAATTTCAAAAATGGAACCATGACCCTAACACGGGAAAAGAAGAGAATACATGACAAAACCACAATTGAATGCCAGAAAGATTGGCCCTAACATCACATAGGGGAACGATTAAACAAGAGGAATCCCAAAAGAAAAAACTCGTTTTCTATGAATCTCCATGCAGTAAAAGCTAGAAATATCCCCAACTTATCGTCGTGATCTCGACGCAGCTCTTCGGGCTTCGTCTGGTGTTGAAGGAAACAGTTCTACATACCTCGAGCCAATCAGCATCTTGTCCTTGCACATAGCTTTCTTAGCCTCTTCAGCTGAAGCAAACTCTACATATGCTTCACCGGTTGCCTTCCCATCCGATCGGCATGCTATATGAACCTTATCCTCCGCGATATTGAAGTCTCCAAAGAACTTCACAATTTCTGACTTTTTGACAGAGTATGGGAGGCCCCGCATCTTCAAGATCTCTGTATACTCCATGCTATCTTTGTCTGGAGACCTCTTACGTCGAACGGGAGGTGAGGATCCACAATAATCAAGGCTACCATAAGCTCCTTCGTTCACCTCAGCAGCAATGGCATTGTAATATTCTTGCTTCTTGCACCTAAATACTTCAACATATCTCCTTCCCATGTTTTGTCGATCCCTTTGAAGAGCAAGTTCAGATTGCATAGGTCCTGCAAATAGAACAAATGCTTCTCCAGAAAACCTTCCGTCCTTGTTGACCAAGAAGACATCCACAATGTCGAGTCCAGCAAAGAACTTGTAAATGTCAACATCTGTGCAGTTGAAGGGAAGACCTCTTAATCGAACCACTGGGAATGTCGAGGGCTGATATCTGCTGCCATAGCCGAATGGTTGACGATAGCTGCTTGAACTGCTGCTCACTGCGAAGTAGGGATTTGATTCCATCATTCTTGGTCTCTTTGAGCCGATCTCGTACCCGTCCGAAACCCCCCCGCTCCCAAACAATGCCCTTCAATTATCCATACCCAAGGAAGGAAAAATACCCCACTCAACCTTGTTAATAAAGCCAATCCCAGCCCGTTTTTCTGATATAATCTAGTTATTCTAATTGTATCTAAGGTACTTATAGTATTTCATGAACCCAAATGTAGATATAGATATAGATCAATAAAATTACATGGAACAAAAATAAGAAACAGAATATTTTTGTTTTCGATAAAGAATAACGGTAACTTAGCTTAGTGATTTACTTAAAAGACCAGATAATTAGATAAATAGGATAACCTCAATGAAACACAACTATTTGAAGTTTGAACACCATTATATTCTCAATTGTCTACTATTTAATCAGAACCACAACTATACTGCAGCTTATCCATTTTGTGTTGTAAATCTAGAAGATGCCAAATTTAGGTTAGTGGGAAGCACAGGAAATACAATAAATTTGCATATTCCAAAAATATTTACTCTCCAGAAGAACTTATAAATATAAAGATTGAAATTGTGGACATGTAAACATCAAATATTTTTTAGAACAGATCTAGTCATAAGGTTTCCATCTTTTCCGTTCTCCTCCGGACATTCTATCATATAGTCAGAATTGAGGTAAAATAGAGAAAAAATTCCAAATGGCCAGACTGCAATCCCGATCAGCATTTCCACTAGTCTATATTTTACTCCGTAACAGGACTGTGAGCTACTGGACAAGAAAATCACAATTTCCAGACAGGAACTCTTTTCAAATAGTCACAATCAATCAGAAAGGGAGATTTCAAAAGAGAAAAGAGGCATAAATTTATCAACATTTTGCTCCAAGTTCAATAATTTATCCAACTGCTTCTAATGACTATTCATTAAAAGAGAGAGAGAGAGAGAGAGAGAAGGCTTCTAATGATCATATTCATTTCAAGGCCCAAAACTAAAAGAAAATCCATGCAGACCACTACGGGGATTTGCAGGAAATAAATTTTAAAGATAATATTTCGTTCCAATTGCTACTGGCCACTTAAAGAATTATCACTCAAAGCATCTCTAGTTCTCCTCAACTTCATATTACAAACACACACATATCCAAAGCAGCTACTTTTTCATTCCGTTCGACAGGCATCAAAAGAATAAATCAGCGTACGTTTCCTAATGTATAAACCTTGGTCGTCTTCAACCAATCAAACCCACCCAGGATTTTTACAGCAAAAAGCCACACAAATTCAACAAAATCCAACATAACCACTTGAACCAATAAAACCAAAATCCCCTTTTATTCTATTAGAATCTAAACAATCAGAAACTAATTTAACCTACAGGCCATTACTTCTCTCCAGAAAAAACTCACCAATCACAATTCGAAACACCGAAAGGAAACAAATTTACCCACCAATCGCATAAATTGAATAACTATCAATATCTAGGCATTTGTCAAATACGAAAATAAGCACAATGTTCTTAGGTTGGTTCAACTTACCCTCTGTGACCATACATGGCTATGACTCAGGAGTCCTTACAGCGACGTCGTATATAGATACGCTAGAGCAAAGTGAAGCGCCTTTCGTCGGGAGAAAACCGGAGAAATTGAACCCTAGCTGAATATATGGAACAGGAAAACAAGATAATTAGTATGTTTAACAAGTACTAAGAGACAGAGAGACCTGGACGTCGAAGTAAGATTACAGAAATACCCCTACAAACTTAGCATTTGTTAAGGCAAACTGGGGGAGTACATTCGGTAATTGTCGTGTATCCAAATAAAATAATAAATCAAGATATTAATTATAAAATTTTATAGAATTTTAGTGAGAGTAATAATTATAAAGGTAAATGTTAAGGTTTTTGAACATAATATTATTTTTAAAAAAATCAAAATATCATAAAGGTTTTATTAAACTATACTAGCAATATATAGATCTTAAGAATAATTTATAACTATGAGCAACCCTCTAGACAAGCAATAAAACATACAACAACAAATGTATCATCGTGGATTGAAAATTCTGAAAGATATAAATGTAGTTACATTTTCTTTAGAGAAAGTTCAGAGTATATTTTTATTGCCAAAGATAAAGTTGACTAACTTCTTTAGTGTGACTACCAAATAATTTTCAGAGAAACACAGAAATACAAGAATTTTAGTAATATATATTTATATATATGCACAATCTTCTATCACAAGAATTATAATTTTTTTCTAATGTTAACATTATTCACAAATGCTATTTCATTGAGTTTAAGAGGGTGTTTGGCTAAGCTTATTTAAAATATCTTATAAGCTCCTACATCTTATAAGATATTTTTGAAGCTTATAAAATATTGAATTTTATTTTAAAAATAAGTTGATAAAGTATTTGGATAAAATAAGATCTTTTAGCTTATACGATGTTAATAATGACAATATTGTAAATAAAATAATTAAAAATGAAAGTGCCTGTTAAGACTTTAAAAAAAATTGGGAGCTCCTTACTTTTCTAAAAAGAACTTATAAGCTCTTAACATTTTATTTTTAGCGCTAATACGATTTTTTTTAAAAAAAAATTGACCAAACACTTCATGACATCTTATAAGCTCTTAAATATTTTATAAAATGTTTTTAAGAGCTTATAAGCTCACCCAAACACCCTCTAAATGTGGGGCACGAAAATTGTTTTAAGACATAGTTCTCCACCCTTTAGAATAAATGAGTTTATAAGAGTAGTCAGTGGAGTAACGATGATTAATTCCCAACAATCATCAAGACTATACCTCCACTAGTATATATTATACCATGAGATTTTTACTTTATAATCATGTAAAATATGATGCATATAAAGTAATTTGTATATTATGATTCTGTTAGAAATTTAACATATAAAAATATTCTTTAAGTTTGCTATATTCAGTATGATACATGCCTAGGAGAAATTATTGCACATCAAAACAAATGAAGAATACGAAAGACACTCTTTTATAGACATTACTTGTATACAAAAACATGTGTACAAACAAATGCTTCTCCACAATCAATTACAATTTACAACATAAACCGAACAAATTATATTTTTGCAATGACCTATATAGCGACATATTTCATTATGTAGTTCGTTAGCGAACTATAAAAAATACATGCTCGGCTCGAATGTCAAATCACACAAGAATTTGAGGTAATCAAGGTAAACATAATCAAATTAATAATGATCACGATCCTTTTTTCTCATTTTCAGTAAATCGCAACACCTCCTTGGCCATAGAAGAAAAAGACCGAGCAGTATCCTGCATCTCAGTTGTTTTCAAGCTGATGCCCTGTTCCATATGGTAATAAGTTCTTTTGGTTAAATCAGAGAACGAATTTCATAAAGAAGTTAAGGATGATCATCGTTTTTGTTTATTTTATTGGAAAGACTAAAGTAAAAGTTCAATATTCATATAATTTCACCCTTCAAATTGCACAATGTGAAACTTAAGGTATTATTTCTCCTTCATAAAAATAATTATGATATGACCTAATAAGATAAAATGACAAAAATGCTCCCACAACTAAGGAAAATCACATGCTCCAAGATTCGCATCTTTTTGGCCAGTCAATTTCAACCCACCTAATCTAATCCAACCTTCAACGATGAGTAGCCAATAAAGACACGTGACATCATCTTACAAAACCATCCTTGGACGACTATAACAAATCCATGTCAGACGAGCACTATATAATATGCTCCCACAACTTTGGTGTATTTAGCATCTTTTCAAGCATGTCGAGTTCGACCCAACCTAATCTAACCTTTGACCTTTAATAATGATCAGCCAATAAAGACACGTGACATCATCTCACAAAACGACCCATACACGACCGTACACACCCGGACGAATGCTATATGATATCCCCCAACGAGGTCCAAACTAGGTTAACAATAATTTGATTCATTTTCTCAATTCCCACTTTTTTATCAATTCTAGATCTATTACCCGACCTTTATACATCTTTACAGACTTATGCATCAAAGAATTTTCACTAGGGCTCTCCAAACGAACCTAATGCATTTCTCTATCCTAATTCCCAAGAATTAAATTCATTGCGAGTTCTGTGAGGAACAATCCTAGTAAGGATTAAACTAGATATACCGTCCCAAGTAACAAACCTTCCGTCTAACCCGTGATCAAACCAATATCCACATGAGAGACACATAGTTCAATACTTCTCACTTCCCATGTGTTAAATCAACAAAAAGAATCATTGATTCATCGATTAGTGACACTCTCCAAAAACTAGAAATGAATTTTGCTATGCAAAATGATAGTACCTGCAACTTCTTCAGATTTTCACTTAGTTTGGTCTTTGCCATATTTGCAGCGCTTGAATCCTGCATATATATGCACCAGAGATGATAATATTAGTTGTGGGACTTACTTAAAAGCCATTCAATCCTTCGAGTTTGAAAAATTCAAAGAATTCGGTCGCTAATATAGGAACTTCACAATGTTAACATATATTTGTTATCTGATCAACAGCTAAAATAATATAAACTAATGTATGCTTAACTGCAATTTTTTCTCTTCTTTTTTTTTTTTTTTTTTTTAGTTTTGTAGTGGCTACTTTTTTATTTTTAGGAGAAAAACTGTTTTATCATCCGAACTATAGGCGTCTTTTCCGCATTGCTCATTAATTTTTTCTTGTAATCCTATGTCATTTAAACTACATAATTTTTTTACCATCTTCAAACATTTCTGATAAAATAATCTCGTCATGATTCTTCCATATATATGGCACACAACTAACTAAAAGGTATTTTTATCTACTCACGCACAACTTTGGGTAGTTTCATCATTTTACACTTTGTCTCCTATTAAAAGTCAAACAAATTATTACCAAATCGTTTCTTGTCTCATTTTCTTGCTTCTTTCCCTCATTGAAAAACAAAAGTACCCACAATTACCTAAGTGGTCAAAGTACTCTTTTAAAATTTGTCACGTGTTGAACACATAGAAATCCTATAATTTAGATGGCAAAGTGTACCCAAAAAAATAAATAAATAAATAAAAAGAAAAGGGTTTCAGAGAGCAATGTGTAAAATCAGCCATAGTTGAGATGGTGAAGTATTTTTCTCCTTATTTTTTAAAAATTGTAACTACCATTATAACAAATAAGTGGTTAATTCATGCACTTACACCAGAAGAAGTGTAGCCATATTTTTTCTTTATTTGGTCGACAGCACCAGTTTTCTCATCCTGCGGCTCGTCATTCACTGGCGCTTTCTCAGTCTTGACCTTCACATGTTTCAATTTGCCTGCAAAACGAAAAAAGCCAATAACTTTAAAAAATCCCACATAATTACAACTACGTATTCTTATGCCGATCCAACGCTTACCTTTAATTGCTTGAAATGTATTTGTAAAGTTCTGTTTGTTCAATCCAGCTATCACTGGATATCCTCTTGCTTTCTCTTTTGGATCGTCAATGTCAATGTCATCTATCAAATATTAAGCAACAAGAACGAACAATTCACAAACAATATGCCTATATCCCAGCTGATGAAATAAGCAGAAAACACAGACTTTGCAGAAAAGTTATACCTATATCCAAGTCTACATCCTCTTCATTCATAACGTTCTTTTCTTCGGTTTCTGTGTCAGTTGGAAAATTAACAGATGAAAATACTGTCGATAGTTCTTCGATGCTTCGTATTGAATCTTCAGTTTCCATCTCAAGCCCATTCTTGGGTTTTGTACTCTTGTTGTCTTTGATCATGGAGCCGAATATACCCTGTTGGACCATATCATAAAAAATAATTTAATATTCGCGACCTATATATACAATCTGTATGGATCATATGCATGTAGTAATCAACCTTTTTCTTTTCTTTAGTTTTAGGCGAAGAGATAACTCCTTGAGTATTCACGAGGTCTTTGTTAAGAACTTGGGAAACCGAGTCGAGAAGTCTTGGATGAGATAAGGTGATAACAACATGCACAACAAAAACAAACATAATAAGCATACATGAACATGTTGTAATAAAACCCATGTATCGATTTCTTTATGCTCGGATGTCTAAAGGAATAAGGAACATTGGATCTTGTTTGACAACCCTTGTTACCTGTAAGCTTCGTTGTGGAGCAAAGTTGAGACAAAAAGGACTTCTTGATCACCATTGACCTGATTATAGAGAAAGTGTAGAGCTTGTGTGTTAAAGACATTCTAAGATAACTATCTGTAGTTACAGATAAATGGAGACTTACGATAATGATTTCGCCATCATGGGACGATGAAACTGTAATGTCGGATATAGAGAATGGTCTGAAGTTAGAAAATGTTAGTGCTCTTAGTGAACTTTCCTTCACAAGGGATAATTCCGGCAGGGACCTGAAGTTTTAAGGAACCAAGAATTTGTAAGGAGCAAGATTTCGTAACATGGTTTTTGGACAATATTGTACTTCTATAAGGCATTGTACACACATTTAACAAGAACAAATTTATACTCATTTTCAGGAAATATCACGTTGTTAGGTAATACAATGGAAAAATGATATCAGAGGAGAAATGAGATTATTAGTACAAAAAACGGGGATAATTACCTCAACAAACTGCATGGTTTGGCCTAATTACAAAACTTAACAGAGCCTGTGAAACATTAACTACTTGTAATGTTTCGATCAATATGTTGATTTTAAGGGGGTGTATATTACACAAATTTTGTTAAGTTTTTTGTCAACTAACTGATAGAAGGGGGTATTATTGCAATTTCCCAAACCACAGGAGGTGTTTTTGTAATTAAGCCAAACCTCAAGGTGTTTTAAGGTGATTATCCCAAGCAAAATGTGGATAATCAACAAGGTACAGTAAGCAGAGAATACCTAATCTCAATTCTTCCACTGGTAAAAAGAAGTATAAGTCCAGCGTCAGGACAGCCGAGAGTTGAAGCCCAGTAACAAGATGAATTGTACTTCTTTTTGTAGAGTACTTTCTTAACACCCTGAAGAAAAGACATCATAGAAACCGAAAAGAAAAATTAGCTGACTCTTTTCGAAAATTTTACAGCAAACTACGCAATAGCAACACTGATACCTGAACCAGATGTGATAACGAATATGTATAAGTTGCCTTCTCGGAACACACTAATAGATATGATTGTTTTGGTACAGAGCTGTCGGAGTTGATGTTATTGATGTCCGTACCAGATTCCATTCCATCTGTTAAAATGTTAGGAAGACTCGTAAATGATAAAGAAATCGGTCATTTAAATGAAAGCCTCGAGGAAAAATATACTCACTCAAAATCCGTGTAAATAAAGCTCTGGACGGTTTGTTTGGACGAACTACACCAGAGCTTAGTGTATTCCCTGTATCCCTTTCAAGTGTCAGAACAGATGAATCTTTAGTTGTAACGATGATAACGTTCTTCTCAAATCCATGAAAACTGCAAGTTTCGAAATGCATTGAAATAATCCCTGTGGAGAATTCGCTGGCAATGTGTTTTTGATACAGGACATTCGGACCCTCCGGATCAACTAAAAACACCTGCATGAAACAAGTATGAGATGCATATTATAGGCCTTTTGTAGCCAAGAATGTTTCTTGAATTTGTGCTTTAACACGTTTAACACTTCAACATCTACGATTGGCTTCAGAGAATTCGAATTTTGTTTTAGTGGGCTACTTAACAAGGAAATCAGATGGTGGTTCTTACAAAGACTCCACATGACATATAAATGGGATAATTACCTCAACACCCTTAAGGTTTGAATAATTACCAAAACACCCTCTGAGGTTTTGGATAATTACCATTAAACCCCCTACAATCAGTTGAGCTAACGAATAATAACCATTACACCTCCTGAAAATTCTAAAATATTACAAGTAGGCCTAGTGAATAAGGGGTTGTAATGTAATTATGCCAATCTCAAGCGGTGTTTTATCCCTCTAGAGCAATAGAACAAGACAAGAAAGTGAAGCTTACAAATCCTTGGTCAGTCCCAATGGCAAGTTGTTTTAGATTTTCCGTTGTGTTTATAGAGAATACTGCACCATTAACATTCACAACTTTGATTCCACGGATGATATGATTGCTTCCCTTCTTTGAACTTCCTGTAAAGCAGCATATAAAAAAGTACACAAAAATCTTTTTGAGTTTGTTGGATATAAACTTTGCCATAAATTGACCAGGTTTTGAGGTATCACTTTCGGTTTAACAATTGGCCGCAATTTTAGTTATAACGGCCTCTTATAGATATGATTGGAAAAATATTTTGTTCATAGAGAAGTAAGAATATCTACCGTCACAAATAACTGAGGTGGAACTAAATTTACAGAATGACATCCTTTGTACCTTGGAAGGGCATAAAAGTGTTCTGTGGGGCAAATGGCTCGGATTTCAACGTGTATATACGAACCTGAATAAGACATCACAAGTGAATCTGTGAACCTCTGAAATCTCAGAAACATGTTCAAGAGAAATTTATCAAGTGAACTGTTTTACCATCCCACTTTGATCTCCAGACACGAGAAGATGCGAGTCATAGTTAAAGTGCAATGCAGTCACGGGTATGCCACTCGCGGAAAAATCATTATCACTCTGCACAAACAAGTCAAAATTATACAGGACTGTTTACGTAAATATCTAAACATGATGAATAGGAAAAGTAACCACAATTTGATTATGCACAAATATGTAAACATGTATGGTGAGTAATCCATTGGAAGTCCTGTATGGCAAAGTAGACATGGTCATTTGAGTAAAAAAGAACAAATAAGAATGATATAGGTCTTGTAAATCCTGCATGCGTTCAAGTTTAAAAGAATGACAAGCAAAAAGAGCAACGAGGATGTTTCCAAGAGCTTTTACTTAGAAGTTGTAAAGAAAGTTGCAGCAAAAGTTGAAAGTATTTGAAATCAAAATTTAAAAGTACCAAAGCGCTATAGAAGTCAGGTGATGGTTGTTTTTGGCTTTTAGTTTTTCTCTGCTTAACTTTACATAATTAAAAGCAGAAGCACCACTTCCAAACACACTAAGATAGGTAAAATTTAGCTAAAAGTAAAAAAATATACGTATCATAATATTTACTTGCATTCAAACTATAACTAAACTTATAAATTACCTGTTGAGTTATAGAAGCTACCGGCAGAAGAACCGGTTGAGATGCATCCCAGAAGTTAATCGCCCCAGAACCATGTCCTGTCACAAACAAGTTTTTAGCCCTGGAAAATGGACTAAAACTGCTTGAGTTTCCATCTTTTAGACTCATTTCAAACGGAAGAAGTGGCAATCTATTTTTCGTCAGCATATTCACCTCCTACAGAACATGGAAAGAAAACAAGCTGTTGTAACAATGGCCTCATGGCTCAACATTATCATAGTTTCCAAGGAATTTTCAGCTACCTCATCTGTGGAACATGGCATACATGGAATACTCGTTATGAATTTGGTGACAGTGATGCTTGAATCACCATACGGTAGCTTTATCATTGCCTCCTTAGGAAGTGATGGTGATGATTTAGTTTGGGACTGCACCAAGTATCTTTCGATCAAAGAATCATCGTAGGCGTAGACATGACTTGACTTTCCGAGCAGAAGAAGAGAATCATGCCTAGACTTGCTTTGCTCAATGGTATTTGTAGTAATTTCCATGTCAACCACAGACTCACGGGGATAGAGTCCTAATTTAATAGTGCGGGATTCGGTAGATTCATTCAGTAGAACTACCTGTCACATTGCATTTACTTCATTCAGCAAAAAACATAAGCAACGCAACAATTATGAAGCAAAACAGCCACGCCTATGGTTAGTTCATTGATCTGGTTATATTAAAATCAGGGTCAACAATGGGTGTACGTATCAACACACAATGTCCACTGAACCCTTTTTGTTACATTTTGATATCTAAACTACATGATTTTTTATACTTTACCATCTAGGATCATTTTCAATGGAATATGCCTCTGATACTTCTATGTGCAAGGCATGTGACAATTTAAGGGCATTTTAGTCAATTCAAAAATAATTGTGGGTGTTTTCGTCATATATATGCTTTCTAGATACTGTATCGAATACATCAAGTTTTTTATGAATGGACGAAATTGCCACTAAAATTATTCAAGTGCCAGGCACGCGGAAGAGTCATTACAAAATATTCACCAAAAGATGAGCAAAAGTGGTAAAGCGAAAAAACCTAATAGGTTTATATGGCAAAGTGTAATTTAAATTAAAAAAAAGAAAAAAGCAAAAATAATGAAATAATGTGCGAAGATGTCCATAGTTCATCATATGCAAAATATTTCCTTTTTCCACTTAAAGTTATATGAAATATTGAGCGGTCACTACCACACACAAATTCATAAACAAGTCACAAATTATATGTTCAAATTCCCTCCGGCTGCCTCTCAGAGCATAAAAGCCCCCCAACTTTCTAGAAACCGAGAGTTAACATAATCAACACTTTGATAAACATAGTAAAAGGCCGATCTAGTACCTGCAACAAGTTGGAAGAATGACCGTCGGAGCCGCCTAAAGCATATAATCGACTTGATTTTCCATCTGCATTGACCCATTTCAACTTTGCTATCGGTATTTTGTCTGCTTTATATCCAAGGTTCAGCTTACAAATAGAAGTAATTTGACTAGAGCTCGATTCATTTTGAAGAGCTTCTTCAGTCTTCGAATCCGGAATGCCCCAGAGAATTATATCTCCATTGCTGTAACCAACAGCGACTTTAGTTCCAACAGGGCAAGCCCAACATGCTGCTGTTACTTTCTTTGTTTCTTGATTTGTTGACTGCAAGTTGGAACCACTGCAACTTGAAAATACTGCTTTGCTTTCTCGGATTGACCATAATGTAATAACACCGTCGGAATAGATAATGAGGACCCTAAAGATTTAATTAAAAAAGAAAAAAGTGTGATATTGACCATAGTTATTGGATGATATCAAGAAAATTCATTCTCGAAGACAGATTAAGCCATGAAGTCTACCTTTTAGTTTCGGCGGCCGGTTGAGGCAGTATGTATTTTACTGAAAGTTCACTTCCAACTTCACTTGTCTTGCCTATATGTTTATTAACGTGTGACATGTAAAATATAGAGAAATTATTAAAGATCTCCAAGAAAAATGGCCTTCATATAAATTTATGTAGTCCAAAAATCATCCATAATGAAAGAAAATATGAGTAATCTGCATCCTTCAGCAAACCAAATCAATTGTCTAACCACTGTCATTTGGTGTCCATCACTAGAAAATATGTGCGAAATAAAGTAATCTAAATAGCTTAGAATAACAAGACTATATTTTTCAATAGATTTGGTCCTACCATGAGATGCTGAAAGAGGAATACGGTATTTCATTGGTTCAATATGACATGGCTCTTGATGTAGCCTCAAGACTGATACATCTCCACAAGAATCTCCGACATACCTGTCAATATAGTCAAAACCTATATAAAGCTATAGCTTCATATAAATACAAATTAATGTCCTAAACAAAATACGGGTCCATTACAGATAATGTCCATTGCGCATGGCCGCCAATGAGGTGATTTCCTTCTCAAAGTGATGGATAGCAGATAAACACTTTTTCTCAATATCCCATACCTACAAATGATTCTTTTACAAAAATTAGTTGCTATAACTTCATAAAAATGAAAACTATAGCAAACATGACGCATCGATGCTGCTATATTGGTCGAGATAGATTTTCAGATTCAGAAAATAGAATGATAATTATAACTTGCCTCAATATGGTTGCTGACATTTACATTTAGAAGGACACCTTGGTTCTCCAAAAACTGTCGACAAAAAACTATCACTTGACACTTCAAGTCCACAATCACGATGTCTGTTAGAAGAACATTCTTACCAGTAAAAATTTGCTCTGTACTGCCTCTGGTGATTCCAGTATGGCTTGTGAGCCATCTTTACAGAACAATTTGATTAGCCCGTCTCTGAGGGGAGGTAGATAAGAATTTTACGTCGTCAAACACTACTATGTGATAACAATAATTTGAAAACTCATTGAATAACCCCCCATAAAATGATTCAGAATCTTAGTTTATGAGAAATTTAATATAACTAACAGACAACTGAAACACATTCATGAAAATAACTTGCATATTAAATGAATTTTAAAGAATAACTTCAAAATTTGTTTCAGGATGAGAAACTTACTTAGTTGAAATAGCAAGAATTCGTTGAAAAGAGTCATATGCCAGAAGCATAGATCCCAATGGAATCCCATAATGAAAAACCAAATGAGGATTCACATCATCAGGTTTCAAACTATCTGAAAACCCTGCAGGCTGCACCGACAATGTAACTACGTTAATGGTTACGTGCAATTTACTTAATCTCGGGTTTGGTAAGTAAGACGCAGAGTTTGAATGACACTAAAGTAGTATGTTTACATGTCTAGTCGAATGTTTGGTAGTCCTTACTAATTTATGGCTCCAAGATTAAAGGCCATAAACCCCCCTTCTTAAAGTGCATTTCCTCCAAGGAATTGCAATGTTAGGGATGTTATTGAAATTTCATCATCCCATACTTAATATGTCTTATGGGGAAGAGGAAATATTGATGGGATGGACCCTTATAGCTAGCCAGCCCGCTACTAATAATGAATACCAAATGAGCTATACAATAATTTTATCCAATCCTTGTAATCCATACCAAAGAGCCCCTTACTTCATTATGTATAGATATACATTTGGGATAAGGCATTAATCCCATGCTTATCTACAAATAATACAAGGTGAAACTTCGGCAAGACAAAATAATATTTTTCACTATGAAGCAACAAGTAGAAAACATTTCACATTGATGCTTTGGCCTTTTTTTTTTTCTCAAAACATCACCAGTTCATTCTTAAACTTGAGTTATTTCAGAGGGAAAAAAAATTATTTATTTTGTATCTCTAGCATGACCTTTCACATTAAGGCTAAATCGATATTATTTTCTCTTCTGGCAACGCGTATGAAACTTTCATGCACGGGATCGATCCCATACCATATTATCATAAAAAACCATTTATATCAAAATTGACGAGAATGAGGTAAAAGTTACCCACTGTTTAAATTTGTTATTCTTATTTTCTCTATCATACATCCCAAATTAAGGCTCTATTTCCTCGATGGTTTTTTTCGAGAAACTCATAGCCACAACTGATAGGTAAGTTACAATCAATGTTACGAAACATATAAACATAAATTTATTATATTAAATAGAAATATCTATATATATGTTTATACAAGTGTCTAGATTCGATCTTAGAGTGCTCATTCCATGTTGACTATTTCCAAGATTATATTTTGGACTGAAAGAAAATATTTTGGCACATCTTTAAGAAAGATCTCTGACGTGAAGCATAAATTCCCTTTCACCAATTCCTACATTGTCCAAGACAACCTCACATAACTTCAACCTTTTCAAATTTTCAAATTCAGTAAGTTTTCCATGGACACCATATCTTAATTACAACATTGAATGCATGATATTGATTCAGTCTCTACCACTATTCTTCCCATTTATGAGAATTTCGTACCCCATTGGTCATAAAACTTGATTCTGTCTTACACATATATATATATATATATATAGAGAGAGAGAGAGAGAGAAATATATAGAAATTCATCACATATATGAGATCCTACGTTACAAGTTACAACAAAGTAGCAAAGACACTCTATAAACACTAATGAGAAAATTAAACTCAGTCTTACCAACTAATCACACTAAAAAAACTTTGAACATCAAAAAAAAAAAGAAAAAAAGAATGCCAGGAGATTTAACATAATTGCACTCCACAGAAAAAAGTGCAACTTTCATCCATCAGCAATTGTTAAAAGATAAAAATAAAAAAGGATATGACATTGATACAGAAAGATTTGAAAAAAAAAATTGTAAATAAACTAATAAAAAAAATATGCCAGAATATGCATCGAGGACAACCACTCAGTAACTAATCTATCAACCACTACGAACTAACAAACACTCCCCAAACTGCAAGAAAACAAAGACCCTCTAAAATACACAACTAAAACTGTAATGGGTCGTCAAAAACAAAGAAAAGAAAAAAGAAAATAAAAGAATGATTCGGACAGAGGACTTTACCTTCTTCAACGAAGCCTTCTCAACAAGTTTCTTCACGAAAACAGACATACACACAAATATCAAAGGATCCTGGTAAGAATCAGATGTTTGATTGATTAGAAAAAGGATGCAAAAACAGTTTTAATGCAGTAAAAATTTGCGTTTTGCAGAGGATAGAAATGGGCTTGAACTTTTAAGTGGAGTGAGAAAAGAGAACAAAAGAGTACAATAACGAGGCAACGGTTGATTAGTTTATAACGACAGTTTTTATTTCTTTGCTTCTCCGGATATTATATTGGGATAATTGCCCCCAACAACCCCTAAAGTTTCGCATAATTATCAAAATAATCCTTAAAATTTAAATAATCACTACTACATCCCATCTATTGGTTTAACTAGTTAATAAATACTCCTGAAAATCCTAAAACATTATAAATAGACTCTTTGAATAAGAGGGTATAATAGTAATTATGCATAGTTCAGCAGATATAATCTATACTATATATAAAATATAAGACCCTTAAATAAGTATTTTGATTTTCTTTTGATAAATTGATAAAATTAATCACATTTTAAAAGATAATTAAAAGTACTTTTTAAAATAATATAAATACTCTTCCCCAGACCTTTTCAGTATTTACTTTTTCTTTTCTTATAATTTTTTTGTTTTCAACTTTATTCTCTTTATTATTTTTCAATTATATTACTCTATATAATAAATTCAAGTAAAAATATTTAAAAGATTAAGAAAAATTGATACAATTTAACATAATTAAATATTTTTAATTTTATTTTTAAAAAATTTAAGCGCACACAAGTATACCACAATAACTAATTATAATTTTGCATTAATCGAATTAATAGTAGGAGAAATAATAATAATTATTCAAACTCCATGGGGGTGTTTTGATAATAATGGCAAACTTTAGGGGTGTTGAGGCAATTACTCCTATTATAATAATAGGAGAATTGGACAGGTGGAAGGATTAGAGGCCGGTCGGTGCTTTTTTGGATTGGGACACGTGGATGTTGACAACGTTGATCCGAAGATTGCGAGAGGCAGAGAAAGAGGTTTGACGGTGTGATCAAATTTCTTATTTTGTCGCAACCAAGCTAACCCCCACCCATAGCCACGTAACATGTGAAATCATAGGATACTCTAGGGACTTTAAAGTAATTTAGCACAACACGACATGGGATTTGGTCGTAGGTGGTAATAAATTTATTAGGATTTTATTTAGTATTTTTGGATCCTGTGTTTAATATAGGGGCACCTAGATTTATAGTAGTGGTATCTGAATCA
>JACFYI010002927.1:1261061-1297293 GCA_014898755.1 Handroanthus guayacan | reverse complement strand
GAATTCGAATTCTATCCGAACTCATTGCCATACCTGAAAGGAATCGTCTCCATTGGATAGCATAGATACAAATGGCTAACCACTGACCACTAATTACGTGACCAACCATGTTTATACTACTATTGAGTATGTTCAATTCTCATCCAACATAGCCTACTTCACTGTAGTACACTGATTAGAGGGTATGAGTCACTGCCTACCACGTTGCCTATTTACAGGGATGTTAGGCAGGTCATATTGAATTTAATTAAATATTAATTTATGATCCTGGGACGTGTCAATTAACTTTGGGTTTGGTAAGTATAATATAAAATTTGGAAGTTTTTCTGTGAACCTTGGATAATGTAATATTAGAGATATTATGGGCAATGGCCATAAATTATTACTCATAATAATATATATTAGGATTAAAAATATTAATAGTAGAAGAAATAGTTTGCAGTTGATTTTTGTAGGCGTTGGTCGACTTGCTATTATAAAGGGAGGTACAAAAGCAGTTATAAGATGTTACAGAAGAGCCTTATCCACTTTTGTAATCTAAACCCCCAATGTATCATACGTCATAGCATAAAGATGAAGATACACGTAAGGGTTCTTTATTTGGATCCGGTATTTGATTTTTCCAAATTTGTCTCGAGTTGGCCTGCGAAAATATATCACCCCAAATTGTATATCACTTCAATTCTCGTGATAAATTAATCATACTGATTTAGAAGTAAATCTACTGATATGTTCCAAAAATAATTGAATGTCAATTTATAAACATAAGGGCAAAATGGTAAGAACGAAGATCATCAGAGTCAATAAAATCAACCAAATGTCATACAAAAAAGTAATTATTATGGTTCTCAAACTAGAAGATATTTTAACGAGATTTAATGAGTATTGGCCCCAGTCAACTCTGGCAAACATGATACAACTCAATCACCTTCTAAACAGGCACGTGTATAAATATATATATATATGTGTGTGTGTGTGCGCGCGCGCGTCTCTGTGTGCGTGTGTGTGTGTTATATACAGATCCGCATTGCATTCCGCTACTTTCTCTCCATTAAGATGCGTCAATCCTTTCCGAGGCTGTCCTAAGGTGCTTATTAATATAATTTTCAGGTTCCTTTCTCGATTCTTCTTCTTCTTTTCTTCATTCATTTATTTATTTTTCCAAAAAATCTCCTTCTTCTTTTTGTTTTTCATTATCTTCTTTGTTTTATTGCTGTTCATAAGCACAAGTTTTTATTTTATAATATATATCATCAGAAATTGCTTGTATTAGTCTCCTAATTAATTCTTTACATGTACGTGCGCGGTGCACACACACAAACCCGCACCCACACGGGTGTGTGTATATTTTTTTTTGTCCCTCTCTTCTGACGTACGTATAAAAACTTCTTTTTCCTGGGATGTGTGTGTTATTTGTCAGGAGATAGATATAAATATATATATATATTATATGTTATATATATATCATCTATGCATGAGGGCTGTCTGAATTTGACGCTTCAATTTAACGCCGTTTGTAATAGAAAAAACATATTCTTTATTCTTCTAGCACAAATTCTGAACAGATTGAATCCATGTTTTCCTCTCTGGATGGAATCATATACTAAATTCCTTTTTGTTTTCCTTTCCAATTTTTGTGGGCCAAAAAGAAATGGTCCTTTATTTCCAATAATAATAGATGTCTTAATTCTTACGTTCGTTTTCTTAAGGCCGGGGGTGGGTCTCATTTTGTAGAAGGAGTTAGCCGTGTTGGCTGTGGGGTGAGACTCCACATGGGCCACTTGGGTTCAAATCTATTTTGAGACATGAGCCAATTGCATAAGTTGTGCTTAGCGCAACTTATTTGACTTATGTGATTTGCGGATTAATGCATGGATCGGGGTATATTGAGAGCATACCTTCAGGTTTTCTCGTCACACCAAAAAAAAATGAAAAAAAAAAGTGTTTGGCGCGGGCCATTACATGCTATGGAAATGTAAATTACACTTTGATCCTTCAAATTTATTACTTTTAGCATCTATAGGAATTTCGCACCTTTGTCGGAAAAATAGAACTGCTATGAAATTTCCAATCGCAATTTTTTAGGCTAAACATGCAGTTGGAGAATAAGTAAATCACTTTTACATGTCTTGTCAAATAATATATATACATATATATATATTTCTATACCTATTCAAAAAATTCACTGTCGGAAAAATAGACTGTCAAAGAACTGCTATGAAATTTCCAATCGAAATTTTTCAGGTTAAACATGCCGTTGGAGAATCAGTAAATGACTTTTACACATTGACAATAATATATATATATATATATATGCTATGCCTGTTCAAAAAATTCATATTTTTGGAGTAATGTGCCAAATTTAATAAACTTGAATGGTCGAAGCGTCGGTTCATTGCAAATAGTACAATTGAATTTCCCAAAGCCCAAATGTACTTATCTTCTGCGATTATATATAGTAAAGGGTCTGTCACATGCTTTTGTCGTCAATCCAAATAAGAAAAGAGAGAAAAGAAAATATATCTGTATATATGTATATATATCTTTATGTATATATTCACAATATTCTCTAATAATAGGCCAAATTATTTAAATTTACGAGGGATTGTGATTGATTGTAAAGCCACGACTTTCTTGTTACAGTAAATTTGACTTATGCGAAAAATTATTGAATTTCTTATCATCACAACTGCAGGATATATACCAAACTAGCCACAAAAGAATTCTTTATATTTAGCATCAGGTAAGTAAAATTATTTGTTTTCATTAATGTTATTGTTAAGTTCTTGGCAGTATAAACTTAATTCCCCCCTTAAATTCTTATTAATTTATTCATCACAAAAGGATATATGTGGATTTAATATAAAGGTCATCAGGAGATTGAATTTAATTAGGATATTTATCCCTCTAGTGCTTTTGATACTATTTTGAATTTTCTATTTTATTTCTTGTTGAATCGTCTATTCTATTAACAGATGCGTGCGAACTGTATGTATCCATAACCCTGTATTTTTAGAAGGAAATATTTGATATACTTCCCCTGTTTGTCATATAAAGATAAAGAGATGAAACACCAAATTTGAAATAAGGGATACTAACGGCTCTTGATATGCTCTACTTTCGATATCGTAAAATTAATATTCAGTTTGTTTTAGTTTGACTCAATTACTTGGAGTTTTAGTTCAATTAGGATTCGGATTTTCGTTTCCATTTTTTTAATCTCTATTTTAGTTTTTAACTTTTAGAGGGAGTAATAGGAGATGTTATTTACAAATTACTCGACACTGATAAAAATCGTAATATTTATGAGTTACTTGTTGTAAAGTTACAGGTGTAGGGCAATATAATGCGAGATGCATTATCCTCTAGTAACTTGAGTTTCGATATCAGATAAAACAATTATCCTATGGTGGTAAATTTCAAGTCACATAAATTTCTGTGTGTTAATTTATTTCCAGTAATTCCTTTTGCTATGAAATTTATTAAAGTAATTCATGGATTTCAAAAAATCAAATCTCGTACATTAATTTCTTTTGCAATAAAGTCCCAATTGTAGTATAAAAGTTCATTACAAAAACTTTTCTTGACTCGTTTTCCCACAGAATCTTCTCAGCCAATACTTACAGAGATTGCAAAAAAGCTGGTGTGGGTGAGAAGCTGAAGAAGAGTTTGCTAGCTGCTATCAGCTTATAGAAAAAGGGAAGAGCTTAATGGGGTTCTTGGGCTTGTTAGAGGTGGCATCCATGCCAATACTGCAAGTGCTTATAATAAGTTTATTGGGATCTTTCATGGCAACTGATTATCTTAAGCTTCTCCCAGCTGATGCCAGAAGCTCTATGAATAAAGTAAGTCATTCTTAATCACTTAAAACAACTTGTTTATTTATGAGAGAGAATTGAGTGTTTTGTTAATTATTCGAAATATAAATACATTTTTTTTTCTCGAGTTGTTCTAACTTGTAATAATAATTGATACAGGTTGTGTATGCCGTCTTCACCCCGTCGCTAGTATTTGGGAGTTTGGCATCAACCGTTCGTCTTGAAGACATCATCTCATGGTAAGTATAGCAGAACGCCTCCTTTACTAATAGAAAAATCTCTAACATATTTTACGAAATCTAATAATATTATGGTAACGTGATGAATTTGATCTCGTCACAAATCCTTAGTATATTATAACTTGTTAGTAATTAATTTTGTGATGACATTAAAATTCATTATAAAATTAATTTTTGCAGTGGAATTTTCATGACAGACCAATGAATTCTTGTAAAAACTTATCATAAATTCGAAGAAACACCATCATCCACTTATATTTTGATTATTTTTTAAGTTTGTTAGTATTCCGTCACATAAATACGATAGAAACCTGTATGTCAGAAATTTTAAGTTATTAGAGAGATGCTTTTTTGCAGTATATGTATATGCTTCAAAATGAAACATTAGCTAGACTACTTCATTATAGTAATCTACATAATCTTGGATGGAATTTGATTTAAGAAATAAATGATTCTTGGATATTTCAAATTCATTATTCTTAAATTATTAATCAAATATTTTTTATAGTTATTATTTCATGGTTTTCAATCTAATCACACCCTTATTCTTGAAAATTGTTGTTTTAACTAGGTGGTTCATGCCAGTTAACATTGGGATAACTTTTCTAGTTGGAGGAACCTTGGGATGGATAGCAGTTAAAATACTTAGACCAGAACCATCTCTAGGATATCTCATGATTGCCATGTCTTCAGCAGGTTAATAGTCTTAATTTCCTTGAGCCCATATATATCTTAATTATGTCAATAATTAATTAATAAATTTGTTATTATATTTAAGCTCACCATTTTATTGGTAATTAATTTAATAGGAAACTTGGGAAATATTCTGTTGATAATTATCCCTGCAATCTGCAAGGAGAATGGCAGTCCATTTGGAGATAAGGATGTTTGTAGCTCAGTTGGACTTTCTTATGTTTCTTTCTCAATGGCGGTAAGTTATTTTTCTACTTTCTTTTATGTTTATATGTTTGTCTTTTATTCCAATTTAGACTTCAATGTGACACATAAGATAAGTTGGCATTGGGGCCTTTAATAGCATGTGATTTCATGTTTAATTTGGTGGACGATGGTGATGGGTTGGCCCGACTAATGCCGAGCCCGCCACTGCCCCATCTACTAGGCAATAATCGAGTTTTGGGTAGGGGATGCGAGTACATATAATTGAAAAGTTAATATCTTAAATTACTTCTGTGTCCTCTAAAGGAAGACAACGGGTACAAGCGCATTTAAGTAAAATACAATTAGGTAATCTTTTAATTTCATTTGGCTTATTGCCACTACTACTAATATACACTTAACGTGTTGAATTTACGAGACCTCTAAACTTATAACCTACGTTAAAGGGATGTTTCTAATAATTTAAAAAAAAAAGGTTTTTCATCTTTTAGATGAATTCTAACTATTTTAGAGTATTTGAAAGTAGTGATTCTGTTTTTAATTTACTAGCAGAAAACTCTTGAAGTTAAAAGCAACTCTCACCCAACTTCTGCAGCTTTTTTGATACTTTAAACCAGACATTACCAACTTTCATTACAACTCTTTTTACAACTTTTCACATCTTCAAAAAGAAAAAACTCTTGCAAACATACTCTAAAACCTTTGGTGTTTCCACCAAGTAAGAAGCAAAACAAGTTACTAGGTGTTGTTTGGATCAACAGCTTGGCGCCTTCTACATATGGACTTATACGTTCCACTTAATACGATGCGCCGGTGCAAACTACAGACAAGCACCACTTGCAGCCGAGGCGACGAAGGAGCCAAACAAGGACTTCGAGGCAAATGAGAGTTCCCTTCTTCTCAATGAATCAGAAGATGCCCATATAACCTCTGTTGAAGATGGTACAAGAAGTAATCAAACCGTGAGTTCATAAGTTGTGTCCTTTTTAATCTTTCAACTTATCAAATAAGCTGTGAAAAGTTTGAAGTTGCAAATGACATAATGTAGAGGAATGAGTTGAGCCATAATGCAGCATTATGGAATCAGATTATGGGAATTTTGCATCAACTAGGAGAGGAACTAAAGGCACCGCCAGTCCTAGCTGCAGTGAGTTTTTTTTGGAAATTTGTTAATTAATAGGAATAATTACCATTCCACCCCCTAAGGTTTGGCATAATTTCCATGGTACCTTCTACTATTAGTTTAGCTGAAGCATAATTACAATTACACCCTAGAGTTGACGCGTAATTACAATGACACCCCCTTGTCCAGGGGGTTTAACTAGTAAAATTTTTAAGATTTTCGGGGGTGTAATTATAATTAGCCGTCAGCTGAACTAACAATAGGAATGTAATGATAATTGTCCAAATCTTAAAGGGTATTTTGGCAATTATGCCAAACCTCAGGGGTGTTGGGGTAGTTATTCCTAATTAATATTATCCTAATTTAAGCAGTTATAGAGTTATTAATTGACATTAATGATATTAATTACAGATTACTGGGTTCCTAGTGGGAGCAGTTTCGTGGTTTAGAGTCATTATTATTGGTGAGAATGCCCCACTTAGAGTGATCGATGACTCCATTCAGTTACTTGGGTAGGTTGTTTTAGATTACTTGTCTAAAGTGTGAATCAATGTTACTAATTATGTCGAGTGTAAATATATTCAATCTTGTAGGGAGGGAACTATTCCTTGCATCACCCTCATATTAGGCGGCAACCTAACAGCAGGTATACGTTCTTTTCTTTGTAGCTGCAAAATACATATGTACCTTAGGGGTAAATTGCATTTTCGATTTCACAACTCAGTCTGTTATGAATTTTGATTTCAAATTTATGCATTTTTTAGAATTGATCCCATAAGAGGGTGTTTGGCATTGCTTGTGCTTTAGAAAAAAGTGATTTTTATGTAGAAAAGTTGAGAAGTTAGTTTTAAAAGGGAATAATAAAAGTTGAGAGTATTTGTAATTTAAAGTTAAAATCTATTAAAACCTTACAGGTGGTGTTTGCAAAAAAAAAAAAAAAAGATTTTCCATATATATAATTAATATTTTTAAATTTTAAATTATAAAATAAAGGTAATAAATTATTTTTACAAATTTTTTTTAACCGAAAAGGAGAAGGTGCTTTTAGATTTTGGCTGATTTTAGCTTAAAATAACTTTTACAAAAGTAGAAGTTGCCTTACTAAACACTTCAAAAATCACTTTTCAGTAGCTAGTAGTTAAAAGCTACCCTCAAAAGTAATGCCAAACACCCTCTAAGTGTTTTTCTTTATTTTTTTTTATTATTATTATTTTTATTTTCCTTTTTTTTTTCCAATCCCAAAATGGGCTTTTGTTAGTTATTTAACGAAGAAGCACAACCAGCCATTTTGGATTGTTTTGAAGCAGTGCACCTAATTTTGATTCTCTAAAATTAAGTAAAAAAAGTTAAAAGCAACCATCAACTTGCTACTGCATCATTTTGATACTTTTAATAAGTACGGTTCGACTTTCACACTTTTTTTTACAAGCTTTTACTTTTCCAAAGAACGAAAAATGTTGCAAACACACTCTATCTGAAATTTAAGAAAAAGAATCATCAAAGAAAAGAAACATTAATTGGATTCATTAGTTTGTACATAGACAAAGAATGCTGGATACAATATATCTATATATGTGCAGGTTTACGCAAGGCAAATACGAAAGCAATAATGATAATTGCGGTTTTATGTGTGAGATACATAATACTTCCCATAATTGGAATTGGCATTGTGAAAGCAGCTTCGCATTTGGGGTTCCTTCCTTCTGATCCCCTCTACCATTTTGTGCTCATGATTCAGTTCACTCTTCCACCTGCCATGAGTATTGGTATGCTTCTTCACCTGGGTTATATATTAATACTACATAAGTAAATATTGTATTAAAAATTATGGGTTAATTACTAAATCCCCCCAAGGTTTGGACCGTTTTGAAAAAACCTTCTCTATCTATTAATATTACAAGTATTCTTGGTGGTTGTTTACGTCTTACAGATTTCACCAGTCATTAGTCATAATTGCAAAAATTTTAATTGTCTTCCTCTAATCACGAGGGTGTAATTTTAAAAGATAGAATGTGATTTTTGCGAACGGCCCAAACTTAGACCAGGGGAGGATATTGGTAATTAAAACACCTTGTCAAGTTTGAGCGGTCTTCGAAAGATCCTCTTTATTTTTCAAAATTACAAATGCTCTCTTGATGTTGGACTCCATCTTATAGATTTCACTATTCATTGGTCATGATTGTTGAAATTTTAACTATCTCCCTTCAGGCCATGGGTCATGAGGGTGTATTTGTAATTTTGAAGTAGAGGGTGACTTTTGCAAAGAGGCCAAGCCTTGGGGGGATTTAGTAATTAATCCAAAACCTACTTGATTGATAAGTAGGTAATGAAATTCTAAATTAAGGACTGGTATCACATAGTTTTTTTTTTAAGACTTTATTCATCACTCGAACTTACAAGGATTATGTATCACACGGTACTTCTTAAGGCTTTATTCGTCTGTCGAGATGCTTGAAAACTTCACAATTTTCACTTTGCCTTTGAAATTGTTGAAACTTTTTTAGGTACAATGACACAATTGTTTGGTGTGGCACAAGAAGAGTGTTCAATCCTTTTTCTGTGGACATACCTGGTTGCAGCCTTTGCTCTCACTGGTTGGTCCACTCTTTTCATGTGGATCTTGTCCTAAAGAAAATAGATATACAGAATTAATTAGCCATATATTTCCATAAATCAAGTCATATTTCCATTTTTTTTCATGTAAGTTATTTTAGAGAGAATGCTTTCGAGCAACATCCTATCTTTAGAATTATAGATAAAACATGGATTGTTCTAGATCAAAATATATGTCTAGGTTTATATAAAATGTAAGAAATTAGGCAATATTTATTCTTGTTTTGTAGTGTTATGTGGAATAGTATTTGGAAAATGATGTCCTAAAAGTAGGATTAGGGATTGCAATAGATGTTTGTTTATGTTTTGAGTGGTAGGTAGAAATTATTTTGGGGAGTAAAGTATTCTTTGGTCATGTTTTGAGGAGTCAAGTAATGTTTGGTTATGTTTTAGAAGAAAATAATCTTTACAGTAGATGTACTTTTTGGGTGGTTGTTGTGGAGAAATTTTATTTAAAAGTATTTCTTTGCATATAATTTTAGTTATAAAACTTATATATGATATAAATGTATGTAAAAATAATGATTGATGCATGTATGATTTATTTAATAGAATAGTGATATATTGTAACTACCGAGGGCATTTTGGGGTCTTTCAACTATTCTCCCTGCAAAGTACAAAACAAGATCCATGTGTAGATATATTAGAAATTCCGGCTGAAAAATTCTTTATGAAATACATAAGCAAACATAGGCTTTGCTTTTGGTATAAATTACAACACACACACACACACACCTCTCCCAAGTCCTTGTTGGCAACATAAAACATATTTAGGACTCTTTATTTTAATTTGTGTTTTATCTTCTATTCCTATAAACATGGAGATCTCATGATCTTAAAGATCATGGGTTCGATTCCTACTAGTATGTGGAGTTATTTTTTGTCATATGATAGGTTGTTGATGATTTTTTTATTTTTTTTTAAAAAAAAGGGCATAATAGGTGTTTAAAGATTGTCCTTATTATTGTAGTTATCTTCTTCTATTCTTATATATTGTTTAAATATTGTTGTATTTTTTCTTATAGAAAAAATATAAAATCAGATATAATTACGGGATGGAAGATTATGTTCACATTCATAATACGAAAACAAGGCATGAAGTAACCTTCTGAAGTCTCGTAGAATTTTTGACAAGTTAGTACTAGAGTAAATACACCATGAACTAAGTATTTACTACTTGCGAGACACCGTTTGACCAATCATTTGACAAATACAGAGCTATTTCCACATCCATTTTTTTCTTTTCCATATTCACAACTTTATGGAATACAACATTACAACTGCCTCAATCACCACACTTCATTAATTAATTAGTCAAAACAAAATTAATTAATTACCTATAAAAAAAATTAATTAATCAAAACCTGGCTTTTATATAGAGGGTGTCTGGCATTACTTTAAATGTTGATAGTGTTTAGAACTGAAGGAAAAAATATTAAAAAGTTAATGGTCGGTGTTTGCTAAAAACTGAATTTGTTAAATCTGTTTGATTGAAAATAGAAGCAAAATTCAAAAATCTTATTTTTGACTGATTTTAGCTTAAATCAATTATAGCAAAAATAGAAGTTACATTAGTAAATATTTTTAACAGTACTTTTTAGTAGCCAAAAGCTAAAAATTGCTATTAAAAGTAATGTTAAAACCCTATAGTCTTTATCGGCTAAAATTTTTGCCTTTTGTAACCCTTAAGGTAAACAGGAAAATCTAAAGCATATATAAGTAGTTAAAAACCAGAATGACGAGAATTAAGATCGCTAAATTAAAAGAGAACGAAACAAGAAAATGAGGGTTGAGGGTCAAGAAACCATTTTCAAAAGGGTTAATTACATGGAAACAGTGAGTATGTAGCAGTTGACTTATTTGAAGTAGTTGTATTTAATTAAGGGATAATTACCTAAACACTCCTGAAGTTCGTTATAATTATCAAAATACACTTTGAGATTTGAAATTATTATTACACTCTCTTGTATTACAATTATTAGACTCCGCGAAGATATGACAAAGATTATAAGTACTCCCCTTTTAATCTAATGATAGAGAGTTTATTTGCAATATTGATTATGCTTTCAGAGGTTTAACTTATAGTACACGGAGGAAATATAATAGTATTTGTAATTATCCAAATTATAGAGAATGTTTGGATAATTAAAACAAACCTCCCGAAGTCTCTAGGTAATAATTATCCATTTAATTAAGATTGAAAACACAAGGAACAAACGTAAGATACATTGAACTATAAAAACATAAATTAATTTCGTGACATACTTGAGTAGCAAAATTGAGGTTAACTCCCTTTCTATATCAACCTCCCATCAAGTCTCAATACTTTCAGAAAAGAAAAATTAAAGTGCATTTACTAGGTAAAATATTTATCAACCCTCTGTATTATAGCAAAGAGAATACCTTTCTTTATTTTTCAAATTTTAACATACTTTTGCATTAAATACCAAATATATTCATACCTAGAGAATATTTTCGAATTAGAAAAATATAAAAGGATATCATTTTTTTTTTTTTATTTACAATAATACAGGATGTGTAATATGTATTTTTTATGCATTGGCATTTCCTAATATTATTTTCCCGTTACGAGGGGAACCTTACGGATGCGTACTCCTCTCCCTATAATTGTGCCCATGAAAGCTGAAAGCCACACACGTAGGCGACCTTCCCTTTCCTACTACCATTCTTTGCCTCTTCTTTTTCACCCGCTCTAACTGTTACGTTCTCTCTCAGTGCCCTTCTTCTCTGAAATTGTTCAAAACTAAACTTCTTCGCATTTGGGGATTTTATATTTGAATCTTTATCAGTGAAATAAAATATGGGTTGTTGAGCTCAAACCAGGAACAACGCTTCATTTAGGGGGAAAACCGAGTTAGAATAGTTGATCGGGTCGTAGAGGAAAATTTAAATGGCTCCAGGCACCGACGCGACGCCGTATCAAGGTAAAGTAGAAAATGGGTTTTGCAAGGAGAACGATAAAGTATCAAATCTTGGAAATAAAATTGATGAGGAATGTGATGATTCCGCCCAAGCTAAAGTAGCGCGGCCTCCGTTGATGCGGCATTGTATCAGCCATGCGACTTTGGCTGATCCCTTTACAATGGTGGGTAGAATTTTCTATGTATCTTAGTTGTTAAAAAAACATTTTATTTTTTAATGGTACCTTTTGCTTTATCTTATTGTTTTTTTTTTTAAAAAAAAAATTATGGATCTTGGTTTCTGGAAATGAAACCATACAATTGATAAAGTTGCTTTCTTCCTATTAGTGGGATTTCAGACCTGCATTTATTTATTCATTTTTTGGAAGGGCACACGTGCATTTTCTTGAAAATTAAGATCGTTAAGTAATTCTGAAAAATTCAGGACTAGAAGATATGAGCTGGAAGATGCACTTTTGAGATTTTAAGTTGAGAGGAATATTTGAAACGTTGTAGTTATGAACATATGTCTGTAAGCTGTGCACTACAAGAAAGTCCTCGAGAAAAATTCATTGCTGATTTAGTGAATGGATTTAGTTTGGTTATAAATACGTTAGTATATGTCTTGTTAAAGATCAATTTTATGACGAAATTGAAGGTTCTTAGAGACTGTCTTGTGGCTCTTATGTGACAGAATTTCCTTCACGGCTGAAAAAATTATTACCGAATACCTATGATATCATTCACATATATTTTGCTCCTTCTTCGAACCCGTTCATTAGTATTTCATCACAAATCCATTATAGATACCATTTATTTGAGATTGAATTCTATACGTCACAAGCTTTCGTTAGTGAAGGTTGTTTTCTTGTAATTGTAGAGCTTGTTGACGACAATTTATTGGATGCTCTATGTTATGGCCCTTTGCATGGGTGACAATAGTCTTATTGCATAACAGCGTAATGTTAGATAACTGCAAAATTAAGTGTTCAATAGATACATGGTTTCCTAGTATCAGATTCATTAATAATAGAAGCAGCAAAGGACGAGCTTATCACCATTAACAATTTGACTTCTTTTTCAAGTCAATTTTAGTCTTTTATGATAATCAGGAAACTGTGTTTCGCTTAGCTCAAGGTCTTCTCATTCAAACTGCGAGCAGTGGATGTCTGTTTAACATACTGTTTCTTTGATTGCTAGTGAGACTTTGTAAGTTGATGGATTCCCATTACATATTTGCCTTATTTTATTGTATCTGAATGTTTAGGAGTGCCCTGCTGAAATTGGTCCAAAGTCATCAGCAAAGAATTCTGGATTTGTACCTACGTTTCGTTCAGGAAGCTGCTCTGAGATGGGTCCAAAACCATATATGGAGGACGAGTACATTTGTGTGGATAATCTTTCTGAACATCTTGGTACAGCTAATGGTTTCCCCTCTCCTGGAGCATTTTATGGGGTGCGTAACTTGTTTTCAACTTCTTATTTCGACTCTTTTTTGATCAAGAACCTAACAAGTGATCCTAGAGAGGAGTAGTTCTGATGATTGCTCAAATTGTCATGTATGTGGATTAGATTCCCAAGGTTGATATTATCTTGGGTGCAACTTAAATCTTTTCTTTTGTAAGACTAGAACAATATGAAAAATAGAAAAGGAAATATGAGTTATCTGCACATCTTGAGCGAGCGAAAGAAGGAAACGATGGTGCTGTGTCTTCCGAACTATGGGCGTTTTTACTCATTGTTCACTGTACTTCTTGTTATACACTTTGTCGTCTGCACTACACGATCTTTTTCATTTACCATCTTTGAACGTCTCCCACAGAACATTTTGCCGTGATTCTTCCATGTGTTGGGCATATGACTAATCTTAAGGGTATTTTTGTCTACTCAAAGAAGTCTAGGTATTTTCTTTATTCAACACTTTTCATCAAGGTAAAAGTCAAATAAATTATTAGAGACAGTTTCTTGTCTTGTTTCCCACCTTTCTACTTCATAAATTGACAAAAATACCAAATTCATTTGTGAGTGGATGAAAATACCCTTAAAATTAGTCATGCACCAGCACATGGAAGAATCACGGCAGAATATTCTGGCATGTTCAAAAGATGGTAAAGTGCAAAAATCGTGTAGGCCAGAAGGCAAAGTGTAACAAAAAAATATCAGCGAGCAATGTGCAAAAAAAAGTCCATACTTCGGATGACAAAGTACTATTTCCTTGCAAAGGAATATGTAAGGGAATAAAAGAACCTGAAGATTGACTTTTACCACTGCAGGAGATGGCTCAACTAATTTATAACGTAAAAAGCAAGAAGTTGTCCATCTATACCATGCACTTCCATGGAACTACTTAATTAAGTGGTTAATTAGCTCACTTTCAGGTTTTTGATGGTCACGGTGGTACAGATGCTGCTTCTTTCACTAGAAAGAATATCCTTAAGTTTATCATTGAGGATTTCCATTTTCCAAATGGGGTCAAAAGAGCGCTCAAGAACGCTTATGTGAAAGCTGATCATGCACTTGCAGATGCCAAACACCTCGATCGTTCGTCTGGCACCACTGCTCTCACTGCTCTCATTTTGGGACGGTAAGAAATTGAACTCCTTTTAATTTGTACACAGCTTAGTGATGTATTGGAAAGTAAGATCTGTTTACGGGATAAATACTCTAAACTTCGCAAATATGATCATCCAAAATTAGAATCTTGTGTTTCAGCGTTGAATTTGGTGATAGGTCAGTATTTTGGATTTATAGAGCTAATAGCGGTTTCATGCTTAGTTAATGGATGCCGACTAATCGGATTTGGACGATACATCAGTCTGGTACTAGATTTAGCTAATCCAGCGGGCAAGATGCCTAATAATGCTCTGGGTAGTTAAAGTTTCAGATGGTCGAGATATTCATGATCAACCAATTTATATGACTTGTGAGGTACAACAATTATTACGAAATAATCAAGTTTATGGCCATAATGTGTTCTGGTCTGTGGACTCTGGAACAGATTCTCAACCTGTCTGCAGAGCCGGTTGATAATTTAGTTCCTATAAATACTCGTGCTACATTCCTATTCATCGATCCATGCCTGCCTCTATACAGCTAGATAACTTGTTTAGATCATATTTGAACTTTATTACACATCCATCAATCCATTTCTTCTGACAGGACTATGATAATAGCTAATGCTGGGGATTCTCGAGCCGTTCTTGGCAAAAGAGGAAGAGCAATAGAATTGTCTAAAGATCACAAGCCGAATTGTACATCCGAAAGACTCAGAATAGAGAAGTTAGGAGGCGTTATCTATGATGGCTATCTCAACGGCCAACTCTCAGTGGCACGCGCACTTGGCGATTGGCACATGAAGGGTCCTAAAGGTTCAAAATGCCCCTTAAGCTCAGAACCCGAGCTAGAAGAGACCGTGTTAACAGAAGAAGACGAGTTCTTAATAATTGGATGTGATGGCCTTTGGGACGTAATGAGTAGCCAATACGCTGTAACAGTAGTACGGAAGGGGCTGATGTTGCACAATGATCCCGAGAAATGCTCGAGAGAGCTTGTGAGGGAAGCGCTCAAACGCAACACATGTGATAATCTAACGGTTGTGGTGGTATGCTTCTCACCAGACCCTCCCCCTCGCATCGAAGTTCCGAAATCACACAAGAGGAGGAGCATATCAGCTGAAGGATTGGATCTTTTAAAGGGTGTACTTAGTAATGTTTGATAGAAGGTGAATTTTTGATTTCTTGATGTGTTTATTATTAGGAAATACTGAAAAATTTATTAGTTTTTAGTCTTCAAAGTTAGAAATATGATATATTTTATTTGTTGCCATTCTTAGAATGTGATCATTACAATAATAAGGATTTAAATTTACCATGATTTTCAATTGTCAAAGCCCAGCGAATGAAGAAACACCTCTTTTACTCCATTTCAATTTGGGTTGAGTGATCTTGACTTAGATTGATTTGGTGCTTTATGTGGAAGTAACATTAGGTAAAGATAGGTATAAGAATGTTTGATTAAACTTATTTATAATTATTGAAATAAATTTTCTCCTCCTCCTCTATCTGAAGTGGTCTATTTGGTATTTGGGAAACATTTGGTTAGGTGAATTGGACTGAATAGTTGGGTGAATTTTATTTGTAAAGGGGTCAATATATAATATAATGTAGTGCGATCACCCAACAGTTTACATGCCATATATATAGTTATATAATCATATATTAATATGTAAATGTATCTATGTGTATACATGTTTCATATTAATATTGATATATATCATTTATATATCGTTATTAACAATTAATTATTTAATTGAAATAATATTTTTATTTAATCATAATAAAAAAAATTACCCACAAGTTGATGAATTCATTGCGATTGGGGCATAACAAATTCAGGTATAATCATGTTTATGTCACATGCTCAAGATAGTGTTCGAGGGATGCCGTTTTCATGGGTTTCTTATGTGAGGGCACTAACATAAAAAAGTGAATGCTTCTTAGAAAATAAGTTTAACAAGCATTCACTTGTTAGTGAATAAGTTTAATTGACATGATATTTTTATTTAATCATAATAAAAGAAAAAATTACCCACGAGTTGATTAGCACTTCTAGTGATAGGGCTATTAATGAGTTGAATTTGAATCAATTTGGGATAATCTGAACATGAACTTGATTATGGACTTTTATAGCTAAATACGATCCACGATCCCAGAGCCTATTAATATTAAGTTTGAATTCAATAAAAATTTTAAATCCAAAAAAAAAAAGAATATAACCTAAACAACAGTAAATAATAATTCTATTAAGAATATATACATTATTTTAATAAAAAAAGGACCTATAAAAATACTTATTCTTATATAATTAATTATAATGACACATAAATTACATTTCCCTAGAACAATTTATTAATATTATATCCACATAAAATTATGATTTATTAAAATATATTATTAAAATTCATATTTGGATCTTTAACTGATAGAATTGCGAATATTTATAATCTAATATGATTTATTGAATATTTTAATCAATTAAAAATTTTAATATTAAAATTGAATTCGAATTAAAATCACTGCAGCAAGGGTCCCATCTACCGAATGGGGTAGTCCACGGGCCAGGTGTATTGAAAGAATATTGGGCTTGGGCTTCTCTCGCGGCACCTTAAATATATCAAGGCATCAAGCTTTCCTTCTTGGATAGATAATCTATCTTTGATTAAAATTCTTAATTATTTTTGTTCACAAGTAATGGTAATAAAAATTTCTGATACCTAAGAAGTCAAGCTCGAAAAAGTCAATCAGAAAATCAGTCCAAAAGAAAGTACCTTAGTCTTTGATTTACTTCCACTCATATTTGAGTGAAATTCATAATCCATCGATGTACTTATTTTCTTATTATATGAGGGGAGTTATGTGCTTAATATATGCCATGATAATTGATTTGGGATTAGATGGCACGTTAACCAATCATTATATATATATATATATAAGAGATTGCATGGATCGTATGTCAAGATGGTATAAAACTAGCAGGTTGAGATCTTGACATGAAATCAAACATACAATTAGAGTTGCTAGGATTCACATAACCAAATGCTTAAGTTGGTAAGTGTGCTAGGTAATAGTCTAGGTTGGACAATGATAGCTAAGGTTATACAAATATTTAAAAGATGCGTATAATTGCCTAATTCTGATTTGGGTGTATTTATAGCTCATAGCTAATGTGACTAAACTTGTTAGGTTAGGTTAGGTCAGGTCTAGTTGAATTCATATAGTTTATCCCATCTCATCAAATAATCAAGCTTGATGGGATCGTCCAGGTTACATTGAGCTCTGACTCAACCCAATACACAGAGCTTGAAATGCTCCACTCTTTTTGTTAACTCTCGAGCACAAATTTGTGTTTTTCTCAAATTTATAAAACAAGAGAAAGGAAAAGCTATGATAGAGTAGTAGCGTTGGCATGGCCTTATAAGAAAGACAATCTAATTTATTATTATCCCCACCAAGTTGGAGAATCTAATACCAAGGATAGATAGAGGAAAGCTGAGCCAGCCATCGAATATGCCTTACTAAAGTAGGATCAACTAATTCTTAGAAAAGCCCTCTTGATTAGCATTAATTAATCAAAAGTTAAAGCCATTAAGCATGTGAACAAAAAAGCCATAGCACTAACATGGTGGAAGAATTATGCGAAGATAGTTAATTAGGGCCAATGATTAAACTAAATTATCTCATAACAACAAAAATTATAGTCAATATGATAATGGGGAGAAGGATAATTGGAGTGGGATTTGGGGGGGACCAAAGAATTAATAAGGGTCTACTCCTCAACTCAAGGGTCATCACTTGTAAGGGACAATAGGGCCATAAGCGGCGCCTCGAGCACTGTTTTCGGGCACTCGTGACATTAAATTTTTGGGGGTAGTTATAATTAAGAAAAATATTTGATTAATTATTTGGTATTGGCATTCTTTTACATTCTAGTTATTATATTGTTTTAAGTAAATGAAAAAGGAAAAAAGAAACTAGTTTGTATACTACAATGAAAAAATAAAGGGTTTTAATTTATAGTAATGTTTTAAGCTGGATTGCTCTACATATTCCTTGTCGAAAAAAGGGTTTCTGGTTGATTGGGCATGGGTATGGGCTTGGATTTGGGTTTGGACAGAACAAATTAAGAATGTACTTTAATTGACTTAAATAGCTGGAGTAGTGTCCATTAGAACTTAGAAGAGTCACGTCTAGTCAGCAGCCAATTATCATGTTGCTACTAAAGAGAGATTTATACATTTTTGTTTGCTGTTCAAGATATTTGTAGTTCTTTTATCTCTCTAGTTGCTCAATTAATCTTTAGAAATGATTTTGTTAGTACTGTTACCCTCGCTCCGATCTAGTTCCTAACAAAATTGTGACCGTACAACAGTAATACTAGAAATATTGACTTTGGGGGCGGGGGAAGGAGAATTGACTTGTATTGCTAAATCACATTAGAATTAAAATTTGCATCTTCATATTGGAAAAATATTAACTTATATTTCTAAGATATATAAACTATATAAACAAATTGCAACACCATCCAATCAATTCCCTCTAAGCATATAAAAGGTTATTGCATCATTGATTATAACTTGTAATAATCTTACTCCCTTAATGCTGGCCTTAAGCTGGTAATTATCCGAAGCCCCTTAAGTATGATGTGGAGAAGCAGACAAACACGTGTCAAAAATGACTCGTACGGACACGTGAGTCAGAATGACTTTCCGTTCTCATCCCTATCACTTTCTGTCGACCCTTCAAATTCAAGTGCCACATTTTCTATGATGAATTTTATGTATTTGGTACAAATTACTTCCTAACAGAGTTGATTGACATTAACTAATATACCATTTTTATTTTAAAATTTGATTTGTTTTTTTAAAAAAAATCTATAACAATAGTAGTAATAATAATTAATAGCAGCAGCAGTAGTAACAGTAACAATAGTAGTAATAGTAGCAATAGTAGTAGTAGCGTGCAAAGCAGACTGTTTATTTCTACGAGCACTATTGTGAGGATGATTGTGAAATATTAGACGTCCTACAATGATAAAAGAACAAAGTCAAGGTTTCTCCGCTTCTTTCACACATTGCTTGACACGTATTGTTCTTCAAACCTCACATTCACATCCCTTAGCACTTTGATGCGAGCATGCACACTTTGAGAGATAGAATCAACCACCTAAACCCGATTCAATCAAATTACAATTAGCTAGACCAAGAGTACAGAGACAAGACATCGAGAAAAAACACGCATCGACTAAAACCCTTCAGCCCAAGAGCGATTTATGACCAGAAATTAGTAACAAACACAAATTTCCACTTGAGCAATATGGTTGCATGAAGTGGATAAGTGTAACATTAGAGTGAAACAATGAGTTAGTTGATACTGACTGATGCAAATATGTATGTTGGCATCTGAGGCAGCATTGCTTGTTATTGAAAAGAAAGCCGAACAATAACAAACAGTCTTTTGCTTCATCTCATTTTCTTCAATATATACAAACAAACACAAAGTCCCCACCATCTTCTTTCCTCTTACCTTTTCTTTGCTATTATTGTACATCAACACCTCATCTCTCTCTCTCTCTCTCTCTCTCTACAATTCTGAACTGGGCTGTTTCAGACAAGAAAAACTGAAATCGTGTTTCTTGTTTCATCTGATGAAGGGCTGAGAGGACTGAATTTTTTTGCTGCAAATTTAGTGGTAGTAAGTTAGTTTTGAATTTGCATTATCCTTAGTGCCATGATATACTTGATTTCCAGTCCCTGTTTCTACATTAATTTTTCCTTTTCTCTTGTTGATTGATTGAGGTTATTCTGTAGTGATCTGAAATAGAATGATTTTGTTCTTTGTTGTTTTCTTTGGAAAATAAAATCAGTACTTTCAGAGCCATAAAAGTAGTATTTTCATTCATGTGTTTGAAAACCTTTACTTGAAAGGATTTAGAGTGTATGTGTTTTCAAATGGAAAAGATTATATGTTTGGTATCTAATTAACATGATCTGGTTGCTGTTTCATATTATTAATACATTAGATTTCTAGAATTTTTCTTGAGACAACTCAATACAATTTCAAATATAGCCTGATATCATAATGATGCATAGTGTTTTTTTGGAGTTTAGGCTTGTGAATTAGTTAAGCTACTCACATTTCGAGGTGACTTTTCCGGATAAAATTTATCCCACCACGTGTATGACGGAGGAACAATATAGTGGACGACGGATCTACATCATCATATATTGTCCTGCTCCTCCAAATTTGGTGGGAAGTTTTGTCCTATAAAGATAGCTTGAAAAGCGAGAGGGGAACTTAGCATATCAATTCTTTCAAGTCTGTCAAATCCTCCAGCCTTTAAGATGTCTTAAGTTGTCATGGGTGATGAATATCTATTATGATGCAGGGTAGACACATGCTCATCTTCCAGCAATAAGTGATCATATTCTTATTTTCACAAATCAGTAATATGAAACCCTCAAATTTTGATCTCGATCAAGCGGAGCAAATCACAGAAAATGATTCTGATGTTAGCAGCCAAGTTGCTTCCAACATATCAATCCAAGAAACCATCTCCCTCAACTTATCTCTAAGTCTCAAATCAAGCAATGATGAATCAGGATTAAATTCAATATCCAGCACAAGTGAAAGCACAAACGAACCCGTAAGAGCAACGGTTACACCAAGAGCATTCTCCTGCAATTTCTGTCAACGAAAATTCTTCAGTTCACAGGCACTTGGTGGCCACCAGAATGCACATAAACGAGAAAGAACACTAGCAAAACGGGCCATAAGAATGGGCATATTTCCCAATAGATATGCTAGTTTAGCTTCTCTTCCTCTGCATGGATCAGCGTTCAAGTGCCTAGGAATTAAATCGCACTCTTCAGTGCACAGTGGATTTGTCCCTCCTGAAATTAAAAGCGGTTCAAGATTTGAAAACGCTTACCTTTGTCAGCCCGTATTTGTGGAGGAAGAAGATACCGATCAACTGTTATGGCCAGGTAGCTTCCATCAGGTGTCATCTCGTCCAATTTTTGTACATGATGTTCCAGAGAAAACGCCATCAGTAGATACAGATTCTATACCAGATCTCACACTCAGACTTTGAACGATGGCGATGTTTTCAGTAGTGTAGTTTGTATACTACAGCCTGAAAGAAACTGGAAATGCCTGCAAGTGGATCTTTAAAGAATGCAACTTTGCAAGCCGTATTGATTTCGAAAAAATCAGCTAATCTGTATGAATGAATGCTTTATAACTGATGTATTTCCCACTGATGAGGAGGTAGATGTAATTTGGCTAGATCTTTGTTATGTGAATTGATGCTTATATATTCGCAGCTTTTTTCTGTTAACATCTAAGTGTTGTAAGCTAATTCACACAAAGCATGTCTAAATGATTCTGCTAAGTTGGAAAAATACAATCTAAATGCAGTAGAATTAATCCTTGTGTTTCCACATCTAAAATGATTATTCAACCAAATAGCATAATTATAACATCAATATGTCCATTCAGATACTACAATCACTGACTTCAGTTCTTTACAATCTGCTAATCGGTTCATAAAAATGTGCAATATCTTTTGGGCTTATGATTCCTATTCAGTCAAATCCACCTAGGTTTCGATTGGATGAATTTTATTTCGTCCAGTTATTGAAGAAGAGCTAATAAGCTATATCCTGAACAGGCTCATATAACTAAACTTGAGAGTATATGCATGCCCACATAATTTTTCAGAAACTCCAATGCATTATATTTCTTTCTTATGAGAAGATATTAAAGTACATAATTCAAATATATATCAAATAACAATAAATTAGACTGTGAGAATCAACAATCTATGTAATTAACATTAAAAGATTGCGAGAAAATAGCAGTTTTTATTCATCACTTCGTAAATAAACATTGACTTTATACATGCATACTTACATATGGATAGCTTTATAACCATTATCTATAGAATTCTTGACTGCGTCCAGCACAAGCTGAGTGACTCTGCTGGTTTGAGCCCACTTCGTATCTGGTTGAGATCTGCCTTCTTTAATGCCCTTCACTAGCCTGGAGAACTCTTGAATCATCAAAGCCTCCTGTGGTAATGGAGTATCCACTTGAACTTGTTGAGGTTTCACATTCCACCCGATATGCATATCAACAAACTTTGCACCAGATGTAAAGCTGAATGCTGCAGAGTTCTCATCATAAGGGATTATGAAGTCCTCAACATGAAGCGTCCCATTGGAACCACACACTGCCAAGTCCATGGTTTCATGGGAGATAAAGGAACAGTAGAATGTGGCAACTGTTTCCTCTTCGTCCCAATATAAAGAGGCGCTGCATGATAAGATAACTCCAGCTGAGTTCCATACGGTGCCGGGTAGAGCAGTCACTGTTGTTGGTAGTTTTTGGTTCATAGTCCACAATATGGCCCCGATAGAGTACCATCCAGTATCTCCAAGTGCACCTAGGCTGTCTAGGTCTGGTTTTACTCTAATATCGTTCTCAAGAAAGTGAGCTGTTCCGTGATATGATGAAGAACTGTGGATCTGGAAATTGTGGAATGCTTGTCAATTAGAATAATATCGGTATAACATTCAAAACATAATTAATTACTTCTGAAATACGTGACTAGTAATTTGTTCTTGGTCTTCTACTCTATACGACAACAAGTTCATGTGCATTTACATAATGCAGATTAGTGAACTACCAAGATAATAACATTGCTAATCCCGTCCCCCAACCCTCAGCAGAGAAAGGATTGATCCATTCTGCACTAGAGTTGGCCTTAGAGAAGCCAAAAACACAGTCATAAATAGTTTGCCAGCTTTGCTAAAAACTAGTTCTGTCTAACACAGCAAAAGAGTTCATGTCAAAGCCATGCCCATTTGTCTGCATTTTTCAGGACGTGTGTCCACGCTATATTAGAGATGATGAACAAATTCAATTTCATGTTTGAAGCCTTCGCAAACTACGCTCATAGATCCTACGTACACAGCGTACAGTGGATTCGGCTAAATCCACTCTGAGTGCTCAAATAATGGTGTAAACAGAACATAATCCGAATTTTATCAACAATAAATAGAAATATAGCAACTACTTCATTATATAACTTCACTCAGTTCACTGCATCATCATGAAATGTCCAGGTAAGAAATGCTTTGAGAAACATAACCAGTGCACATAAACATCACAGAAAAATACAAAACTACAATCCAGAAATCAAGAAAACACAATCCAAAACAATACTCACAGCTTTAACACGTCCAAAAATCTCAGAATTCGACATCAATTCCTTCATTTTTACAGTCCTGGGGTGATGATACCACATGCTGGCGTCCATGAACTGCACTCTATTACGCTCACAAGCCTCAAACATTTCGTCGAACATCTTAACGTCAAGAGCAGTGGGTTTCTCCAGCAGCAAATGCTTCCCCTTTTCAGCTGCCATAACCGCCCATTTCACGTGCAAGCTCGTAGGAAGCGGCATATATACCGCATCCACAGATGGGTCATCTAGCAACTCCTCATAACTTCCGTAAAGCTTCATATTTTCTGATACTTTGTTTTTAATAGCGAATCGCTTGACCTTTGGGATGGAGCGGCTGGCAATGGCGATGAGGGTGGCGTTGGGAGATAAGTTTATGGCTCGAGACACTTTTCTGGCGATCTGAGCGCATCCGATGATCCCAAAACGGATGGGGTTTTCGTTTTCCGCCATTTTTGCTCTGGTTTTCCTTCGCTTTTACTGTGGAGTGATGAAATGAAGAAGATGATTGCCACCCATATGGTACTTAAAGCTTGATCGACAAACGAATCACCACAGAATCAAATATTTGTTGCGAAATTCCATGTAACGATCAAGCGAATAACCACTGAATCAAGTATTTACTGCAAAATTCCATGTGATTCTTGCATGGCCCACGTAGCCTTATCCAAATCCGGTCTAGCCGGACCGGCCAAACGGACACCCGCAAATATGAAACCGCCCGGCCGGTTCAGTCCTGAAATCTGTAAGCAAGGTCTCGCAATTAAAAAACTGCATTTTAAATTTCCCTCGGTTCCCTCACACACACTCTCTCTCTCTCTCTCTCTCTCCCCCTCTCCCTCTCTCTATCAACACGCACAATTACACAGGCTCGGCGCATTCTAACTGCCAAACTTCTGTCAGATTTCATCATTCTTGACTCCATTTCTCCCCAAAGTCTAAACTTGAAGAAACCTTTTGATGATCTTCAGTTCGACCCGCTAATGGCTACCGCTTCTTCTCCCGCAAAATTGCGGCTCAAGGGATCAAGAGCTTCTTCTCCAAGAAGTAACATTGAACAAGAAAATCTAAAATTGCAGGCGGAGAATCTCTTCAGCGCGGACCCCAGCTACATTCTTGCTTTCTTGGCCAATCTCTACACCCCAGGTGAACTCTTCAAGGGCCGCCGCGAAGAAGCTAATAAGCTTCTTGATGTTGCCATAGAATTTTACGCCGATGGTCTTACGGTAACTCTGTGCATGCACCTACAACAGAACTTTGATGAAACCACCCGTTTCCGGTGTGCGATGCTCCTCCAGCGCCTTTTCCATCCTCAGAAAAATTTCTATAACCGCCTTTCCCTCTTTTACCAAATGGAACTCAAATCCGTCCTCTTTCAGCGCATTGGTAACGAAACCAACGTTGATGCCTTCAAAACTGTGATGTGCGTCGTTTCTAACGTTGCGGAAGTGCTTTTGCCGAACAAACAGTGGCCGGAACTCTATGATTTCATCTTCGAGTCCCTGAAATCTGATGTGTCCAGAAGAAAATGTTGTGCACTGGTTCTCTTAGCGGAGTTGATTCCTAGATGTCCCGGAGTTTTTCTTTTCCATATTGATGTTTTGAGTGGTGCGTTTAAGGAATTCATCGATGGGATACTGGAAGATTGCATGGTTGGGACGGCAGCAGTTAAGGCCGCTGTTGCGTTGGTTTTGCACTTGGCAACGCCTTCTAATCATGAAAAGTATCATGAACTATTGCTTAGCATGGGTAGGGCTCTGCTTGATGCTGTTAATGGAGCGAATGATAGTGAAGCACGGGAAATTATTGTGGATATGACAGCCTTAGCGCAGAAAGAAACCAGGTTCTTGAGCATTTATATTGATTATTTGGTTGAAACTATGTTGGATGTGGCAGAAACGCCTAATGCTTTTGTGGATGACAAGACAAGAGAATCTGCGGTAGAGTTTGTGGTCATAGTGGCCGAAGATGTGGAGTATGGATGCGGAATGATTCAGAATATATCTCCTGAATTGCTGAAAAGGTTACTCACTGTATTGTTAAGAGTGCTTTCAACTATTGAAGAAGACCCTTCTTGGGATCAGTATGACAGTGGGTCTGACAGTGAAGAAGATGAATTGAACGGGAGCAGCTACAGTTATGCAATGGAGGCGATTCCCAGGCTTGTTAGGGCTGTTCATGAAAATGTTATAATACGAAATTTACCAGATTGTTTTCCTCAATGCATGAAAGATTTAAGTTGGCAATGGCGCCATGCTGCAATTACTGCTCTTGGTCTAATTGCAGGTGGCTGCCCAAAGGTAATGTAAAAGTTTCTTTAAGATCTCTCTTCCAGCAAGAAATGTTACTCAAACTATATTTGATCACTTTTGTGTTACTCTTTTTTTTGCAAGCTCAGGCCTGTTCAGGGATTTCTACGACATTCCAGAAAATCATTGCAGATCTATGTCTCGATAAACATCCTCGTGTCTGTCGTGCAACAATTCAAGCAATTGGTCAGTTTTCTAAGCACTCAGGACAACTTTTTCATTCGTTCGCACTTCCTGGTTTAATATTTCTAATGGAGGACTTCAATAGGCCCAAGTTGCAGGTACTTGATTTCTCACATCATAAGCTTATTGAGGCTTTCTATTTGATCTTCATTTCACTTGTTGATGGACACTTTCTCATATTTGACTCATAATATCAGAAAATTCCATTGTGCACATGGTTGATGTGCTTGTTTGGGTAGCATTCATCTGCCTAGGCCTAAAACTTAACCTTAAATTCCTTATATATATCTCTATATAACCGTCTCTCTGTGTCATGAAATATTCTTGTCCCTGTTTTTCCAGATAGCTGCAACTTCAAGCATGTTGCTTCTCAGCAAGAACTGTGATTCAGAGATATTCAGTCCTCACTTGAAGAGGATACTGAGCTGCCTGCATACATTCCTGCAGGTATTCATGCATTTTCTTTTAAAATCTCGTCATGGTTGGTTGGCCTATGAAAACTAATGATCTTAATTAATGTTTTTACGGCTTCATATTAATTCATCTGTTTGGTTGTCAAACATTGATTCGTATTAATAAAAAAAACTGTATTTGCTCAATGCAGAAGGGAATATTCAAAGAAGAAGCTTTAACAGCTTTAGCCTCTCTAGCTGATACCTTCCAGGTTCATACAGTAGTTTGTATTAAGATTTCCTTTGACCTTGCTGTCTTATAATTCTTGAAATGCGTGAGCAGAAGGAGTTTGCGGAATATTACGATGCTGTTCTGGGCTATGTCAAGGTGTTCTTGGCAATAAGACATGAAAAGAGAAATTCGATGGTTCCCGCGAAAGCATTAGAATGCATGACAACGATTGCAGTGGCGGCTGGGAAGAACAGATTTATGACTAATGTTGATAAGGTGCTTATACAACTTTATTGATTTCTAAAATAAGAGTGTGTTTGGAATTGCTTTTGCTTTGGAATGAAGTGATTTTCGTTGCAATAGCATCTGCTTTGCAAAAGTAAATGATCTTCTCTATCTTGAATGATCTTCTCAAATAAGGATAATATAGTATTTTTATCATGAGGTGCTTTGAGACTCTAGTGTATTTTAACTAACTAGTAAAATCAGAAGTCACTTTAGTGGACACTCTCCATAAGCATTTTCCAATAGCTAAAAGTTAAAAGCTGCTAGTAAAGCCACTACCATACACCTTTCAAGATTAGGTTTAGCTTCTGCAAATTGACAAAATACGTCTATTTTATGCTAATAGATCCTTTTTTTGGCAATGTTGTGAAAGGTTATTGAATTGCTCATCAATTTTCAAGAAGCTGGCTTGGATAGTGATGATCCAATGAGGTATCACATTTTACGGGTATGCCAACATGACCATTCAGAAAATAATCTTTTATTTGGTAACCAAACTTTTAGCTAAAAAAATCTCTGATGTAATAATGGATGCAGGCTTGGGGTAGGCTTGGCAAATGCCTCGGGACAGATTTTGTGCCTTACCTCAGTGTTTCTGTGCGTCAGTTGCTTGAATCAGCTAAATTACAGAATGATCTCAATAGTGGTGAAAGGTTGTTTTTATAGCATCATATTGAAACAGAATTCAACATATTTATTAGAGAAGGAAATTCAAATTATATAAATGGTTTATGATTTTCAGCGTCAGAAGTAATGCAGTGGAAGAGAAAGCTACAGCATGTGAGATCTTGTGTACCTTTGCTACAGAGTTCACAGCAGAAATTCATCTGTGGATCGATGACGTTGGTTTACTGTACTACATCTTTGTTAAGAAAAATAAATAAATAAATAAATAATGTAGTTCTAATTAATCAGTCTCATTTTCGAATGCAGATTTTACCTTGTCTTGTTCCACTTCTGACCTTTAAATATGATGAACGAGTAAGAATACATGCAATATCAAGTAAGACATTCTGTGTACTGAGGATTCTAGTTTCATTGTTTCAAGTGGTTAAGCTATTCGAATACCTACGTTTTTCTTCATATGTAGCAACGCCATTGATGCTGCAATCGGCTTCTTGTGCTGTGAATAAATTGCTTCCTTTACGCATGCCTGTGGAAAAGATATCTAATAAGATAATCCCAGCTCTTATAGATGCTCTACGCAAGGTAAATTTTACCTGTGATTGCTTACTTGATTCTATGCTTTTGATGATTGATAATTTCTTCTGGCATATGGTTTGTAGGAGAGGGAGAGCGGAATTCGATTGAAAATATTGGAGGCCTTGAATAAATGTATCAAGGTTCGAAGTTTTGGAACATGCATGCATACATATATATGTGCAGTTAATTATAGATACCTTAGTTATAGACTATACCCCCTTCCCCTTTTTAAATTACAAAAGTATCCCCTCAAAATTTACTACATTTGTGTCTTTCCCTTCTTACAAAGTTTTTCAATAGAAATTGCTAACGTCATCCAAAAACTGTGTTGATTTTCCCAAGTTACCATTAACTTCATGTTTTGATGGCTCTTTAATATGTCATGGATGGGTACTTTTGTAATAAATCAAAACTTTTAAAATGGATAACAGTAGACAATTTCATGACAATTAAATGAAAATAAACATTATAATGATTTTTAGTAGTTTTAATGTTCTATTGAACTTCACATACAGATGTACCTTTTGACATACAAATTTCACTAAACTTACATTGCCAGATAAGAGTTTGTTTCTCGCAGATTATGGGATCGCGACTGGATAAAAGCGTAATCAACCAATTCATCAAAGTCATTACTGAAGTTCTCTCGACTTATTCAAATATGAAAACTGAGAGAAAAAGGAGGGTTGAGAAAGGGTTGGATCAGAGGGAGAAGACACTTTTGCAGGAGGAAATTGAAATAGAGAACAATATTTACAGAGCGGTTTGACCTTGTGTTTCCTTTTCCAGCTGGTTACGATTCATTTTTGGAATAAGAATATACTAATTTCCTTCTATATTTTTGTTAATTTTTTCCCAGACTGCTGATTGCCTTAGCAGTATTGTCAATATTTTTAAGACTTCATTCTTGCCCATGTTTGACAAGCTATTGCCATGTCTGGTGCTTCACTGGGTAAGTAACTTTCTGATTTACACTTTACAGTAGTTAATGTTGTAAATGAAGCTTTAGATTTTGTTAATGATTTGATTTTTCATATCGAACACTTGTTAGTTTTGTCGTCCCATTTGACTGTTTTATTTCTTTCTTTATGCAGCAAATTATTATCAAATTTATCGTTAGTTTTCATGAGAGTTTATCGGACCTTATTCTATATATATAACAGCTAAGCTGTCTTACGAGAAAGATCATGATTTTAGAGTATTGTTTTACATTTCTCCAATAAAGTTTGCGTTTTGCTATGGAATGATTTCTAGTCTCCTTGTAGTCATGTGGATTAGATTTTATCCTCAAGGGGTACGACCTTAGGACAACAACCAGTGTCATGACTCTATTGATCCACCTTTAGTTTCCTTATAGTTTGATTTATTATTTTATGTGTTAATGCAATTTTAGTCAAATTATGTTTATTCCATTTTATGATTTGACACGAATTACACAATTTTCCACGACAATTGATTCGCGGTAAGCATCTCAGAGGTCAAATGTGTTGGCGCAACAATTTCTTCCATCCTTTCATGTCACACTCTGTTTTCTATTTATCTTGTCTGAATATGCAGAATACTAATTCGACAGAAAAAAGGATCTTTCTACGCATTCTTCGTGATATCGCAAAGAAATGCAAAGATGATGCTTTCAAGTAAGTGAAAGTATCATGAAATACAATCTTGTTGTAATCGGTTTATGAATGTTAATTCCCTCGTTTTTCCTCTGGATAGACACTATGAAGAGCATCTCGTTTCAATGTTGAAATCCTGCGATCTTAATAATCCAAGTGTTTGGCAGGTTTGATTCTCCTACTACCTGGGGCCGGATGCTATACTTGTCCATATAAAATACATTTTGCAATGTGAACTATGATTGTTTTTACACTTTATTGCCTAAATTATTTTTTTTTCATGCTTTGTGAAAAATTTCATTTACCCATTATGTTCAATGCTATAGTGTTACTTCCAATATATATGTCTTTCTACCGGAAAGACATATATTGAAAGATAGAAATACTCTTTTAATAAGTATCAACGATAGAATTTTAACATAATGTTTTGACTGAAGTGGACATATATATGTAATTTTTTTGCAAAGCTTCGTTTGTGTCGTGAAGTACAGTGAAAAAGGTTTAGCCAGTGAAGTATAAGAACAGCTATAGTTCGGTTGAAAAAGTGTTTTTTTGCCTATAAAATTATGCACATAACTCTTGGTTTTCTTCACAGCTAGTTGGATATGGAATCAGTATTTGTGCTGAGTTTGGTGGAGAAGTGTTTAAGCCTCATCGTGAAGGTAACTTAAGCATAACTTGGTAATCATTCATGTTATAGACAACCGATGAGTCTTAACATTAGAGGTTTCTTCCAAAAAATGCAGCGGCACTTAACGCATTACAACACATATTAACTCATCCCCACGCGCTAGATCCACGTAATGTGGTTAATAGAGAAATTGCTATTTTTGCTTTGGGTAAAATGTGCAAGTGCCAGTTCAAAGGCCCCGATGCACATCTGGTACACTTTTCCTCTCTTACAATTTTAAGAATGCAATTGTCTAATTTTTCTCACATGAAATGCTAAATCCACATTGATTACAGGGCATCAAGATTTGGTTGAGCTACCTACCTCTGAGAAATAACTTGGCTGAAGCGCAGCAGATGCATGATGATCTTTGTATGATGGTCGAAATGTAAGTATATGAATGTCACGCACTATTTAGAGCAATGTTTTTAATGTCAAGTTTTCAACTTTTAGTATTGAAAAGTGCTATGCATAGTGTTTTATGAAGCAACTTGTACTTCTACAAGGAGAGTTTAAGCTAAAATCCACCAGAATCTCAAAGCAACTCATGCTTTGGAAGTCTATTTCAACTTCTTCATCAAAAGAGTTGGATAAAAATACTATATTATCATTAAAATTGTGAAAAATCACTTATTTATGCAAACACACACTATCAATGTTTATGATTTATTGCCTTGTTACAAATACTCCCAACTTTTACTACAAACTTCTAAATTTCTCTAAACAAAAACCACTTGGTTCGAAAATAGAAGCATTGCCAAACACCGTCTTATTCATAGAGGTACTTGTTATATTTACGCATTTTTCAGGTCAGAGGAGAAAGTATTGGGTCCACGCCCCCAATATCGTGATTATAAAACAGTCATCAAGATACTTGCACAGGTATATTCTTTAACGTATTTTCGTCTTTCAATCATTTTTTTATTTAAAATTTTTTATCTAAGTTACGTGCATCACCAGATTCTATGGTCGGGTCACGTATTAGCTACAGAGGACACTACGAACAGAATAAAGAAGATACTGAGGAAGTTTAAGGAAAGAATGTTGAGTTGTGATTTTGAATCCATTTGCTCATCTTTCCCTCTTCCAGTTCAGACTACGCTCAATTCTTGTCTCTCCTCCTGACTTGAAATTTTTTGAGCCAAACATTTTATTCTTGTAGAAAGTTTTTTGTTCCTTGCAGTAAAAGGTAAAAGTGAATTCCATGATTTTGGTTGTTACAGCGGCATTACTTGTCAGAATTACCATGAAAGAAGTTGATTATATGGTGATGTGAGGTCACATGGAGTCAACTCTTGAAAAAAAAAACAAAAGGCTATATTTGGATTTTTCTTCCCTAATGAATTTTGTCCTTGTTTGATTTCTCTATTTGTTTTGTGTTTTATCTTCTATTTTATTTTATTATGCATGATAAATGAAAAATTAATTCGGAAAATACTTCCATGCATATATATACACTAGTTAGGAGCCGACCGCGCAGTGCGCGGTCCTGTGCCCGTTGCTCTTCTCAGAATATTTTGTATTATGTATATAGCATTGATTGTTAGTATTGTTTAGATATTTAATTATGTGATTCTAGCATCCCTTTGTTGTACTCATTCTGCTGTTTTTATCATATCGAGTCTCCAAGTTTTCATGGTAGTCTTGAAGTTTGTAATAAAAGATTTCGAGTTCAAGCTCAAATTCATAATTAAGATCTCACTTGAAGATTTGAATATACTTGAATCAAGACAAAAGCTTAAGTTTTCATATCAGGTTAATCAAGTTCAAAAATCAGGTTATAGGAAAAAGGCGTAAAAACAAAGACAGATTTCACTATATCCTGTATGACTACCATATACTTGTCTGGTGTGAGAAACACATATTTGAAGGCCTAAAAACAAAGATAGATTTCACTACATCCTATATGACTACCATATACTTGTCTAGTGTGAGAAACACAAATTTGAGATTCCCTCAAATTTTGCTTAACTTCCCCCATACTTCTAATCTGAAAGTTTTAGAAAAATAAAACCAACGCTGAAACATACATTTTTCTGCTGTGATCTAAACATATTTTCTCAGACTAAAGTGAGGTAATCATTAGGTAAAGGGAAGGGGATATCTCTCGTGGAATTAGCTTGTTCATTTCCAACCAATATGGATTCTAAGCACAGGTAAATGAATATTAATATCTGCAATTTGCAAGACATAAAAATAGTTAAGATTATAGAGTAGCAGCACAATTAAATTACGCAAGATATAAAGCAGCAGCACAAATTCGCATAATTTAATCCAAAAGAACAATAAGCATAAAAGCAGTTGTATAGCCATCAGAACCCCCTAAAATAAGCAAATTCCAGAAGATTTCTTATCTAGGATTAAAACTATGATAGTGCCTCTAGTGATTAATGCATATATAACATAATATATAATTCCCCTTACTTCCAAAAAGATAGTTCTGTAAGCTACAGTTTTGCATGAATTCCTATACCAGAAGCAGCTCTTTATCCTCCCAACATTAGCCCAACAGTTTCAGGATGAGAAAGTTTAGCAAGAAAATTTACTTTAGACTACATAGATAAGTGAAACAAACAGTAGGCCATTAAGATTGTCAATCGCTCTGTGTACCCACAAATCAGACTAATGAGAAACGCAAAATTTAATTCGCTCTCTTCCAAATCATTGCTCAAATTTCTTGTAACTCTAGAATCTAAGCCACAGCAACTCCGGCATGTGTAGTTTGGAATAAAACCAGAACTAAAACAAGGATGTCTGACTTCAAACATGCCACCAATACTTTCTCTTGGTGCTTCAGTATGACTTAGCAAAATGATTGTCCTATCAAAAGCTTCATTCAAACCAAAAGCAGGTAATGAATACGCCACAATATCATGTTCAAATGTGCCCAACCTTTTATTTAAAAGCATCCTCATCTTGCGTTAAAACATCTATTTCAGCAACCACCAGCAATGATGAACCTCCTAAATCAAGAAGTCCCAATGTGGACAACCTTGAAGAACTGCCCATTTTATAATTCAATGCAACCCAACCGTAATATGCCTTTTCCTTCCCACTCAACACCGTAATCCAGCTCTTCCTATACAAAAAACCATTCTCTTTCACAACATGTTTGACATCGTTCAAAACCCGTTCAGCATTCTTAGCTGCTAACCTCCTCATTCTAGAGTGAAGAAAAAAGAGTACAGCCTTTACCACAATGAGCGGCCCCCCATCGCCTTAATTAGGACATTCGATGGTTTACGATAGGCTTCTCCTAGCCCGTTCGACTGTCTAGTGTTGCTGATGGCCTTGTGCCAATACTGCAAAATATCTTAACTCAGCCTTCTAGCACAAAATAAAAGCTAAGAATTTTGAAAAGGGAAAAATCTTCAAATAATAGATAACGCACATCCATGCACATCATAGCTTTACAATATTAGGAGAAAAAGTAGGGAGATCAAAACATACTCTGCTGCTTGAGCCACTCATTCTTAAGGACATCCACAACTAAGGTACACTGTTTCACATAGAAAAATAGAGAATGAGTTATAATTGGCCTGGAAAATAGATAAGGCCATTATGACTTAAGTAATATAAGAAACCATAATATTCTACTATATCAACGCAAAAGTTCTTAATCTTTATTAAGTAGGATTTAATGAGACTTTCAGAAGTAGTATGAAAGAAGTTAACGTAAAATCATTGGATTGGGATCCAGAATTCTTCTCCATCTATTCCCTCTAATATTATCTACAATATATTTGAACAATATGTTTATTAATATATACAAAACCAACTTTTTTTTATCAATTGAAGCAATTAAACTTTAACTTTCTGAACAAGTCAAACTTGCTAGATAGCTATTTCAATAAATTAATGTAATCTTACAAAAATGTTTCTATCTTCCCCATATCCAACTACGATCTTCCAATTTTTATTTCCCTAGCACTTTAACTTTCATTAAAACTATCAACCTAATCATAACCCAACCAATCCATAACCAAAGGGGGCTACAAGCAAGATTCATAAAATACCCTAAAATAAGTTATATTTCTATTCTAATTTTGCCATTTCCATCTTTGGTTCTGACAAAAACCACTCTGGGAAGCATTTGATCAAACCATATTACAGTAACGTGAACTAATTCATCCAAATTCAAGTACCTTATGCATTTGCCTTGCTCATGAGGCTTGCTTGAATTTTTATCTGCAATGTTATTAAGGGAAAAAAAAATTATTCAGATCAACAAACAACTTCAAGATTCTAACTGTTGCAATTCAAGCTGATAAATATGCCTGGTTGATAACTAAGATGACTGTTATATAAATGTAACAAACTTTAGCCATAATAAGAACAGAGAAGAACCAATGAAGTTGATAAAGACCTTCAGCAGGAATAAACAAAAATTATGAATAAAAGATTTAATTACAGAAAAATCTTTTATGACAATTCTTGATTTGTAGAGACCAATTGTGTTCGGTAGCATAACATCTTTCACATGCAATGTATATAATAGAATTTCTGACTAAAGGTTGCTATATTTCCTTTGACTTCATAGAATAATCTTCGTTGCTGAAATCACCAAAAATAAATTAGTTTATTTTTTTTATATAACATAGAACAGTGCATAATTAGAATTTTTTGAGGACATTGCTAGATAAAAGAGGATTTTTTGCAGTGAATATAATTTTATTATACAAATCTAGTAATTTATTCATCTAATAAAAAGAGTTCTTACTTCATTCCTTTTGACAACTTCAGCAAGTAAAACTTGGTCATGGAAGTCTGTTGTTTTTTTATCATGACCTGTACGTGAGGCAAAGACTCAACAATACATCCATGGTTGTTAGATTTCGTACATACAAAAATATATTTGAAGAAATGTAAAATGTCATTATAGATTAAATAAACATTTCTAATTAAAATATACCATATTTTCTAATTGTGAGCTTTTGGTATTAGTGGGCAAGTATGATAGTTGTCAAAGCAGTCAATCATCAAGATATTCCTCAACTTAGTATCCATAGAACAATTTCACAAATTTCAATCTTAAAGAATACTTTTCTTACCGTGTCATCAACGGGAGTGACAAACTGATACTTTTTTTGCGCTCTTAATGACTTCCATGAGGATATTTTTGCCTCCACCGTAAGCTTTACACTCTAGCTATGAATTTATGCAGTAATATCATTGATATGAAGCAGTTGACACGAGATGCTAATTATAATCTGTAGAAACAATCAATAAAATAAATGATCACATCTCCGTACATATTTTTGAAATAACACAAGGTACAAAAAAACATTAGTTCATAAAATTTTGAGAACCAAATATGCATATGGTAAAATTTTCAAAAAATTGTGTAACTGTAAATATATAAAGCACAAAACAAATATTATTACCTTTCTCTATGAGTTCATATATTTCTTTGTATACAATATTTTTGGTATATTGTTGTTTGTCATTATTTTCTGAACTTGGCTCAATAAGTGCTTTAACAGATTTAGCATTTCTAGCTCTAGATAAAGCAACATATAATTGTCCGTGTGAAAACACAGGCTGTGGTAAATAAACACCCACGCAATCTAGTGTTTGACCCTGAGCTTTATTGATTGTCATTGCAAAGCAAGGTCTAATGGGAAACTGAAATCTCCGAAATGATATAGGGCATTTTTCCTTATTTGTGCATTCTAGAGGAAGTTTTGGAATATATACACATTTGCCCTTATGATCACCAGTGGCAATTTCAGCTTCTATAAAGCTCTCACCCAATCGACGACAAATTAAACGCGTTCCATTGCAAAGTCCTTCAACCCGATTTAAATTCCTCAATAACATGACAGAGCAATTTTTTTTAAGGATCAAAATGTGTGGAGGTAGACTGCTTGCTGTTACACTATTGAAGAATTCTTCATATTGGCCTTGATCATTTGGATTTGAAGCTCTG